>JAOEHY010013698.1:4201-15761 GCA_025447955.1 Psilopsiagon aurifrons | reverse complement strand
AGTATCTGAAGGGGGCCTATAGGGATGCTGGGGAGGGACTCTTCATTAGGGACTGTAGTGATAGAACAAGGGGTAACAGGTTAAAAATCAAACATGGGAAGTTTAAATTGGATATAAGGAAGAAGTTCTTTACTGTAAAGGTGGTGAGACAGTGTAATGGGTTGCAAAGTGATGAATCCCTGGCAGTGTTCAAGGCCAGGTTGGGCAGAGCCTTGGGTAACATGGTTTAGAGTGAGGTGTCCCTGCCCCAGGTAGGGGAGTTGGAACTTGATGATCTTAAGGTCTTTTCCAATCCTAACTATTCTATGATTCTACAGGTTTGTATGTGTCTTGTAGGTAGCATCATCGTGAGTAGTGGTAGAAAGGGAATGCCAGTACAGGAAGAAGTGGAATTCTAAGCAGAATTTTACTCCAGAATTTGCAGGATGCTACCCTAATACAAACAGACCATGGCAATATAGTTGTTTTAGCCCATGCTCCATGTTTCCTCTGATTCCTTTCATGGCTTTTTTAGAATAGCAAATGTAAAATCACCACTCCTCTGCATAGTCAGTTCAAATGAAGTACTGAGCATGAAAGACTAGAGTGGCAAGCTTGATTCTGCTTGGCTTTGCTATCTTGACACTGTTCAAATTTGGAAGACTTTTAAGTGTTAAAGTTTCTTTAACTACTTACATTTATTCGTTAGGATTTCGTGTTTCACAAGAATGAATTGCTAGTATAAAAATGTGATTGCAGAAGCCGCAGTACATCAGTGTGCTTCCCCAAATTTCTCTTACTTTAAATCACGTGCTAAGTGCAGAATGACTGGTTTGTTGAATAAGGAAATTACAGAAACACTTCCTTCAAATGTGTTTTTCTTCTAAAGAAGTTGTGAAAGGTCAGCTATTGCTAAACGTCAACATTCTGTGTGAAAGAGAACTGGCCACGTTGCTGTCACCAGCCCAGGGCGGAACTGCTGCTCGTCTCCATGCATGCCTTCTCTTTGGTCAGGCCAGCACAGAGACAGCCAAAAGTGCCTAAGTTTAGTCATGTCTTATGTGAACAAAAGTCCTTAATGGATTAAAGATGTTTATATGAGCTTTCTACTTTTAGACTTAAGAACTTGATGATATCTTTAGAATCCCATCTTGAAAATGTAGAAATGCCTACATAGAGACACTACAGCCTTTTTACACAGCACAAGTTGTAACTAATATATATATATTCCACAGAAAATCCATGTTTGCTGTCTTGGCAAGAGTGAAAGAAGCTTGCTTAGAATAAGTTTTACTGGCCTTTTAACATGCCTAAGTCAAATCAAATCTCAGAATTGGCTGCAGAAACTAAAATAACTGCACAGATTGACCTTTACTGTGCCTCTTGTTTTGCTTTCCTTTAATGCAAGAGAACATCTAATTTTATAGCATTATCACAGAAGGGAAAACTACAACTGCAAAACATCTCATTATCCATATTGAGGTGTAGTGTTTTATACTCTAACATCTGGTTGAGATCTGAGAGATGCTACAACATTGCATATATTATCTTTGAATAGCTTCCAGATGTGTTGTTGAGTGTAATTTATTCCCACCTGTGTGAATGACAGGTTTTTAATTACAGACAGGCAACATATGCATGCATAGTTAATCTGCTGTATCTCTTACTTATAACTGTAAAGAATTTTGAAGTTTGAAGTTAATGACTGAGGGGCCAATGCAACTTTTGCCTTACAAGTTACATCATGCAAGAATTGGTAATGGGAGTGTTCAGATACATTTTAGTCAGAAGGTAGTTTCTAATGTGTCTTCCTTCACCACTTCTGATTGAATAAACACATTTTCCTATAAAGTACAAGAAAAAAGTAGTGCACATCTATTACACAGATGTGAAATATTGATTGTTTTCAAATCAGTGGTTGATCTATTTTGTTTTTTTCCTTCAGTAAGGTGAGAATTTAACTCTGAAAATCCTCTGTGAATTTAGAACGTGGCATCTTTACATAGTCTCTCTTGGTGTTTGTTACCTTTTCAATGACTTTAGTTGCTCAAAAAACATAACCCTTATGTTGCTGAGGAATTCTACTCATCGAAGAACTCTTGGACTAGGTATTGTAACAAGACAGAAGATTCATTTCTTAATTTCTGTAACTACTTCAAATACATTATCTGTAGTTTATATTTTTCACATCTTTTGTTTGCATCACTCAGTGTGCTTGATTTATTTCTGTAGGCAGAAGCTATTCCTAAAAGTAGTGGATTATTATTAGAAAGACGACAAGAACTGCAGAAAGAAGTTGAGGTGATCAAGAGAAGTTTAACAGAACAGGTGCTGAGTTCTGCTTTCTCGTGCTTTTTCACTGTAACAGTTGCTTTTTAATCGCAAGAGTAGAGGGACTGTTTGAAGAAAAAATGATAGGAGTTTCTAAGTGCAGCTTTCCAGTGATAAAATGTGTGCTGTCTTCAAATTTGTTAGCATTATCAGGTGGGATTCAGCTTGTGTTTGAATACACATATGTTCCATATCTACCTGTCACTATTTGTGTGTGTGGTATGTACCTAATGTGCCGCAGTAGTCAGTAACAATCTAGTCCTGTAGTCAGTGAAGCCTAGGAAGCCATCCATCCACCTTCTAAAGAGGTTAACCTATACTCCGTAGAACAGATAGATAGCTTTTTAGAGTTCACTGAATCTCCAACAACTCTAGGCATCTAAATAATTTGCTCCATTTTAAAGGTCTAAATTTGGTCTCTTAATGTGAAAACTCAGTCAGTGTCTTCCATTGTGCAGTATGGACATGTCAAGACCTGACAGTAAAATTATTTAAAGATTATATGGCCACAAGAAACCTTTCTGCATGGTTTCTGCCCAATGAACAGCAGCTGAAAGACATGCTAGACTGAGGAACAGAAATGCTTCTAGGTGATAAAATATTTGGACGTGTTATTAAAAGGACTGGGCATGATGGCCCGGGTGTAATTTTAAAGCAGTTTGGTTTGGATTGGGTTGGGTTGGGTTTTATTAAATCCATGTAGTCTGTATATGTGTTCACTTTACAGGTAAACCCAAAGTACCCAAATTTTGGGTTTGCCAACACTGATGCATCAATGCATAAGGAGTTGAATTTAATTTTCTTCAGGAAACAAAGTCAGGTATGGATGCCCACGTGTTACAAGAATGCATTGCTGAGGAAGGCTTGCTTTACAAAGAGCTGGAAAAAAGCAGAAAAGAGTTGTCCAGGCTTGCACATGTGATACGGCTCAAAGTTGAAGAGAGGGAACAGAAATCTAGGGATGTTCAGAAAGTCCAGGTAAAAAATCTATCTCATATACTAGGAAGGTTCTTCTAAAGTAAAAGCTGATATAAGAAGAAATAACATTAGTGGTGAGGGGAGCCTTTTGGACTCTCCTTTCCCACTTTGAAGTTCCATCACACCACAGGAACCTCACTCTCATTGGCAGTTGGCAGGGCAGTGCAAGAGTATATTAAAATATTACACCACAGTTGAAACAAGGTATTTGAAAGGATATTTTCTTTCAAGCCTATGGAGAAAAATGAACAATTTTGAAAGAAAGAGGCAGGAAAGGAGAGAGCCTCAACTGAGATTCTCAAAAGTACATATGCATGTTTGATTTTACAAACATATGGCCATTCAAAGATAAGCAGAATTGTGACTTGGTCCAAGGGGAGGAACTAATTTTTATTTTCCTGTTACATTTCAAGGCCTAAACCATTATATTAATTTTATTATAAAGGCAAATAAACCTTTTCTTACTGAGAAGTCATTGTGTTTGCCGGTTTGCTGCCTGCATTTTGCTGGCTTTGTAATACCATATATGTGCTGAAAATATGCGCAGTATATATTAAATACTGAGTGGCTATATGGGAGCAAACTATTTATGCTTCCACAACATATGTCTGTATTCAAACAGGTTAGATAAGGTACCCGTCTAGCGCCTTAGGGACCTTTGACTGTCCATAAAAATAGAACAAGCAAACACGTCATGCTTTGTACCTTCATTAAAAGTCCATAAAAGGATAATAAATATAAATAAACAACACAAATTAATGAACACACAAACGTGCCCAGAGTTGCAACCCAACATCCGCTAGCTTTTTCTAATGCCAGCCTTCTCCTCCTAATACAAGTGGGAGGAGAGGAAAGACCTGTCCATAGATGGTTAATGATATGGGCTATGATGGACTGAATGTAACTGAAATCAAAAGGTCCAGAGCCCCGACAGAATGAAAATGTGCCATTCTACTCAAGCATTGGTGATTGTTTAAAAGCCAGAAGAGAGTAAAGTAAAATTTGTTTGAAAAGTGGTGCATATGCCAAATAATTACACAGCAATGGAACTGAGAGGAAATAGTAGAACTCCGGATATAACGAACCAATCTTTCTAAGATGCAGCATTAAATTACCTACATTAACAGTCATTGTAAGCTTAATATACATAGGAAAAGTGTGGTCTTTAATGTTGTTGCAATGAAAGCATTAAATTGTAATTGGAACAAGTTCTTGGAATATTCACACCTCAACCTATTTTCCTTGACTAATAGGAGTAGCTGTTCTGAGTAATTTCTTTGAAGACATTTCTTTGATATATCTAAAGTGCTCACTGAATTCTATTTAAATTTCAGATACAACTCCGAAATGTTGTTAAAGAATTAAAAAGAAAGGATCTTGCAATAAAAGAGTTTGAAAAGAGGGAAAGAAAAATCAAAAAAGAGTAAGAGAATAATAATAAGAACACATTGGCTAAAAAATGTGGTTTAATGCAATTTTTATCCAAATAGTGTATGCATAAAATTCTAATAATTATTTCTTTCACATTTGTCATTTCTTCAGACTCCAAGGACTTGCTAAAATATATGAGGTTGTTCAAAATGAAAGGAATAAGTGTATAGATTTGGTGCATGCTGCCCATCAGAAAGCAAATGAAATTAAAAAACGGGTAAAATTGATAGAAAATGAAATAGAAAATTTAAGGAATACTCTTATAACCAAGGAAAGGTGAGTTTAAGTAAACTGTAGGTCACATTTGTAGAAATGTAAGATTGGAAAGAATCTTGAGAGAGAATCTAGTCCAACTTCAAATATATCTTTATCATCCTTGATAAAGACAGTCATTATCCTGATTTGTAAAACCTGATTCAGACAGACATTTAGCAACACCCTTACATAATCTATTCTAATTTCTGGTCAACCTAGCACTTCATAATTAGCTTGGGCATCACTGCATGGCACAAAACATGTCTGAGGTTTGTCTGGCTGCTCAGAAAGGATAAAGAGTCATTGCATTTCCTTTGATCACAGTTCTTGTACGCCTCTAACATCTGCATTAGCATGCTCTTTCATTCATGATGAACAACACTGTTGTAGTCACACTTTCTACCCTTAGAAAAAAAGAGGTCCAATGCATATACAATTCCACAGTGGACTGGTGCATGATACTGTTAAGTGAGTCACTATCTAGTAATGCAACTGTGTAATTACTAAATTAAAACAAACTGGGTCTCTTGGTTCAAACTCAGATTGAAGTTTATTGGAAAACATTTATTTCAGATCAAATGAAATATGGTTTCAATTTCCAGGCAATCCTCATCAAACTAAGCATTCACAACAAAGAGGATGAGGCAGACAACTGGTACTTGTGACTTTATTTTTTCCTAGACCATTGAGTCCTTCCCAGTCAATTTCCGATGAAAGGAGAAAAAGACTCAGAAGGCAGATCTGTATTGTCTAGATACCAGACATAATTAATTATTATTGATGACCCTACTCTGATCTAATAAGCATTTTGGTCTCTTCAAATCTAGATTTAAAACTAGCAAGAGGTACTGGATTTTTAGTAATGGAAAAGCCTATGGAAAAAAAAATTCATCCCAGTAAGAGACTTTAGTATCACAGCATCAGACTGAACCGCAGCCTGCAGTTTCGAGGACAGACAGAGTAACAGTCCAAATAAGATGAAGGTTTATCAGAAAATATTTAATAACACATCCGCACTACTGTCATGCTTCTTGCTTTACAACAGTTTAATTCAATGTAGTAATGTGGAACTCAGAAGTGTTACACACATGGGGAAATGAACCAGAAAGCAGCTCACTGCTCTTTATATGGTAATACAACAATTTAATGATGAAGCCCATGAAGGGAGGTGGATATTTCATCTGCAGCTCTGTATGTTAACGGAAGATTATGCTTCTCCTTTTACTACCTCTTTTGTATGTTGTCACAAGTATCTTCCCAATGTAGATAAATAGTATCTTGATCAAGAAGTGATACTTACCACAGATTAAATGCAGTAACTCTAACTTCCATGTTGCAAGAAAATGAACAATCCATATAGCAACAAGATTCTGTCATTTAAGTGAGGGTGGCCAGCAAGGTTGCTAGAAATAATGAATTCTGTTCTTCATTTTTGTGGATTTTTAGTGTAATCTTGTCACAAACCTTTCAATATGATTTTATCTCATCTGTCAGACAGGGAAACCAACAATTTTCTTTCTTGTGTGAATGTTGTGATACATTGTTTTATAAACCTGGAGAGCTCTGAATTGCAACCACAAAATTATTTACATATTGATGTCTCATTAAGAAGAATGGCAGGATTTCTACACAGTAAGAATTTGCATCACCATTTATGCTTCTGCTCTTGAACTTTATTTCTTATGGCCCTTTGGGCTACCCAGTAGAGAAGAACTGCAGGGCAGTGCACCATTTGTAGCATTTTACTTGGGCCATAATCCAGTTCTCATTAAGCTGGAAAGAGCTTGCAGAGAGCAGCTATTCTCAGAGAGCCTTTCTACTCTTTGTAATGCATCTGTGAAGCAGAGTGACATAGAAGATCCTTTGTGTATTTGAGGAATTAGCTTAAGCTCTGCTTTTAATTGCTGAAATTGCTTTCAAATTGAAAGGACTAAAAACTTTCCTACTTTTCTGTTATGTTAAAGAAAATTGCAGAAACCACAGCTGAAGAATACAAACAATATAGCGATTATAGACAGTCTCAAAAGTCATTGCCTCAAAATTGTACAAGCCATGCAAGAGATGAAAGAGAAGAAAGAGCAGCGGTATTTGGTCCTTGAGAGACTTACCAATACAGTCACCCAAATTGAAGAAGAGGTTGTGCAGCTACACAAAAGATATGAAAAAGCTCTTCAGCAACGAAACGAGAGGTATTCATGGCAATTTGATATAATGTGCTGTTTAGTTTTGACATTCATGAAGCAACAGCTTATGAGCACTCCTAGTCAGAGACACTGAAAGACCACGAAAGCCTCAATATGTTTCCCTAAGCAGTCTGCCTTGCTGCAGTGTCAGTGCTGCTCTGTGTCACACAGATAGTGGTTCTCCATTGGTGATGATGTTCATACTTCAGATCTACTATTAAAAATATATGGTGGCTTGACTGCTGAATGTCTTGAGAACTTGTAGCCTCCTGCTCTGTTTGTGCTTTGTAAACAGGTAAAGTATAAAAATGCAGAAGATGTAAAGCTCCCTGATCCAGTTAATCCATTTTTTAAATGAATACTGTGGAAGGCCAGAAGAGTTTTTAGAAGTATATGAGAGAGTAGAGTAACCTCTGCAATGGTTTGTTCTCTCATCTTCACACCGTAATGACTTTGTTACCTATTGAAAAGGTTAATGTGATATTAAAGTAGCATTTGTAAAAGGTTTGTATGTTATCCCAGATTATTACTATCGTCCCAGGTCACCTCTTCTGTTCTTGGATGGAATACACTGAATATGAGTCACATTTTTTTAAACTTTACCTTTTCATTTGGGGCTTATTGCAGTGGTCTTCTGCTCAGAGACCGGGAAGAAGAATTATGCATTTTACATGAAAGGATACACACACAAGAGATGCTGTGTAGAAATGAAGATATTGAGATTCAAGTTATGGATGAAAAGATTAAATTTCTGAAGGTGAAGGTCGATGAGAAGAAGAGAGAAAATGAATTGTTGCTCAAAATACTCCCGGTAAAGAAAGCCCTGGATGCACAGCTGGTGATGCTTCAGATACAGGTTGGTGGGAAAGCAAGCCCTGCTTTTGGTTGTATTGTTCTCTATTTTAAAACTTAAGGTAATTTCACAGGGAAAAGTGCCTGGATTAATGAGGTTTATTTAAACACATAGTTCAGTAATAGACCTGTCTAGCAAAACTTGTCTGTGACTGGCTGATCCACTTTGTTATGCACATCCACATTCCAAATGGAACTTCAGCTAACCCTCCCCATAGCATGAAATGTCAGTGTGACTAAGCTGGAGAATTGGAGTCATGGGGAAAAAATGGCAATGCAGATAAAGTTTGCTAAAACTGTATTGATGGGAGTAGGTGGAAGGGGTGGGAGATATACTTAGTCCTTCCAATTCCTAAAATAATAACTCAATTCACACTTGACCCTGAGCCTACTCTGGAAACTCTGCTGCCTACAATGATATAATCACATAGATTTTCTTCTCCACAAAAACATTGTAAGTTTTAGTTCTAGTTACAAAATGACATTAAATAACTAGAAACTGCAGTGTTCAGGACATTCTTTCCTCGCTTTCTGAAATGGCTCATTTACTTCTGACCTTATCTCCAGATGCTAATTTTTTCCATACATACTCTGTTAGTGCCTGCACAATCGTAAATTAGGGTGTACTTCGCCTTTCATAATGGCATCGATGGGAGCTGTGACTCACTGTTAAATAGTGCTTGCACTATTCTGCTGCTTCTGGGAAGCTGTATGCTCTACTAAGAGACTAAAATGTATATTACCTTATGAAAAATCATACTGCAAAGGACTTTACAGTGCTGTTATAGATTTAGATGATGAATAGAGGGAGCATGAAAAATAGGCAATAGGTAAAAGAAAAAGAAAAGAGCCATGTTTTCAGGTGAGATTTAGAATGAGTCTGAGAGTCACTGAGCACTCAGTCACATGGTGCAGATGATTTCTGTAAACTAAGTCAATCACAAAGCTTTGATTTTTCTGTTCTGCATTTCTAAGTCTTTCCCCTTAGTGATGATAGTTCATATGAAGCCTAAAACCCCTGTTAAAGGGGGGTTACTGTTACAGGCGTTTTTAGTCTTTCTGTGACATTGACGTAAAATCAAAAAGCAGGAAAATACAGAGTGGTGTGATATTACAGATGGAATAGTCTTAATATATGTTCCCAAGTCAGAGATTTTCCAGTGAACAATGGCAAATAACCAGTTATCAGCTTTCAAAATTTAACTAGACCCTGTGGTTATTGAATATTACATGGTTCAAACTGGCCATTAACTCAGCCATCCCCTTACACTCAAGTGTTCTAGCATTAATACTCTTCCTCCCACTGCCAATAGCCACTATGTCTAGGGAGAAACAGCTTCAAGTGGTCTGGCTTTATCTCCATGGTTCAAATAAAAGCCATAAGCCCAAGCCTGAATTCTGGTGTTGGTTTCCAAATTCAGATTGCTAATTCCCGTACTGATTACAGATTTAGCCCCATGTTGAAATCCAGTTTGGCATCTGTTCAGTTACAGCATGCAAGGGATCTTATGATGGTGACCATTTGCACAAGACTTTGCATTGGTGTGCTGAATAGAGATCTAAATCACTTGTCTATGAAACCAACCTCGGAAGCCAAGCTGAAATCTGAAGAGCTGGTAGTAAGAGCTCCTTTTGGAGCTTTCAGTTTAGGTAATTATAAATGTTCAGAGGGAGTCTCAGTGCACCACCACAGGACTATGAAATCCTGATTTCTATCAATCAGAGACCTTTAGAACTCCTAAAATGCAGACTGTAAATCTGCTTTCTAAGTTTTCCTCTTCATTTTTATGTCTCCATTTTGTTGTGACCTTATGTAGGAACCAGGGTGCCTAACCTTCCCTTTGGGTTAGGAGCCCACAAGAAAAATTATACAGAGAAGTGAACAAGGTCTCTTTATTAATAGAAAGAAATGGATGTCTTTGCCTCCAGAGGGAGAGCCTGATTTTGGAATCACATACTCCTCCTGGAGGTCTTTATTCTCAAGGCACCTGCCTCTCTTCCTCGATGGTACGGAGAACTTTGAATCATGTAAGGCTGCTTCAAAAGGCATCTACAAGTTGAAATACAGTATAGAGCATCTGAATTAGGCAGGCTGAATCCTGTGTCTCCTAGATTTTCTTCTCTCTTTTTCCTATCTTTCATGTCTCTTTAAGTCTTGTGTATTTTTCAGACTTTGACATCCTATCTGTCCTGTTTTTCTCCTCTCCTGCATTTCCCGATCTTCCCATTTCCCCAGAACCTTTTTCCTTTTTCTCACTCCAGAGGTGAATTAAACTTTCCAGCATTGAATGCCAAATGATTATTCAACAACAGCTATATTTATTTCTGTTAGAGATGCACCTCTTGGAAATAGTGGGACGAATGAGTATGTTTTACTTAACAGGCTGCAGAAACTGCACCCCTGTCTCAGTGGCCGTTGTGCCCACTGGGAAGAGGAAAAGCACAGGTCAGGGTTGTGTGCCAGCAGGAGCAAAAATTTCACCTGTACTCCACATGAGTTCCTTAATCATCAAACTCATCTATGTCCCACTTTTACACTTTCCATCTGAAGCTGCCTATTTCCACAAGAGAGCAAAACACAGGTGAATAGTTTTAGCTAATGAAATACCATTGTCTTAATCAATACCAGACCTCTTCTAAGGAAGTGCTGGTGACATGGACTACTTATTTTTGTTACTATCAATGTAAAGCATTAAAACCAGAAATAATTACAGGTACTGCCTTTGTCTGACACAAAAAATACCTGGTGAGATTCTAAGGTGGTTTCCTCTGGGCATGAAACTATGTAACTTTTAATTGGGACTGCACAGCAAGGGGCTATTCCCACTGACTGGAATGACCCATGAAAACCAAATTGCCTTCATGCATCTGAGAGAAACACTTAGCATTAATCATTAATTAGTCCAACACGTAGATGTGCCAGACTGTCATGATGGGACTTCCATGCCTCAGAGTTCAGCTGACATACAGGGGACTAACAGCTTATTTGAGGCATTTGTCATCAATGCTTGTCCAAGTTTTAGTACACCCCCATGAAAATCTCCACACTGCACCATTAAGAAAGATTTTCTTAACCTTTAGCCTGGGTCTTCCTTGCTGCAGTGTAAGAACATGGATTTGTGTTCTGTCCACCAGGGACATGAAAAACGGATCGTTCTCTTCCTCCCAGCAACATTTCCTGTTACTGGAATAAAGTTAATCACATTCCTCACCCATCCTTTTGCTAGGCTACACAGCCCAACCTTTTTTTGCACTACTTTTCATTTTGGCAACTTGATCTTTTTCTTGAGGTGCAGTGTAAACATCAGTGCCTGAGAGTGAAAGGATCCATTGAGGCATCTTGCAGGTTACATTATAGAATCATAGAAAAGTTAGGGAAAGCACCGTAAGATCATCTAGTTCCAGCCCCCTGCCATGGACACCTCCCACTAAACCATGTCACCCAAGGCTCTGTCCAACACGGCCTTGAACACTGCCAGGGATGGAGCATTCACAACTTCCCTGGGCAACCCATTCCAGTGACTCACCACCCTTACAGTAAAGAATTTCTT
>JAOEHY010013697.1:0-11822 GCA_025447955.1 Psilopsiagon aurifrons | reverse complement strand
GTGAGCCCCGCCCCGCCCGGTTCGCCATGGCTGCGGCGGCCAGTGGCGGCGCGGGGTGGGGTCACGTGGGGCAACGGGCGCCGCAGTGAGGGGCCGCGGGGCGGCGGCGCTCACACCGCCGTGAGTCGCTGCCATGTTCGGGGGCCTGGGGCGCCGCTTCGAGGAGGACCCTTTCTTCCGGTGAGGGGCCCTTTGCGGCCGGGTTGGGAGGTGGGGGAATGGCCTTTGGAGCCCCGGTGCTGGGGTTATGGGGGTTGCGAGTGGCCGGTCGGGGTGGGTGTGAAGTGGCTGTAGCCTGAAGGAGCGTTTCGGGGTACCCGACGCTCCGGAGGACGCGTGTCTGTGCGGAATTAGGCCACTGGTAAGGTTCCTAGCCGTGCTCCCCCCTTTACCCGGTACAAACGAGGGTGTGGAGTACCTTTTAGAACTATGGGGTGGGGGTTAAACTGTTGCTAGTGCCCCCTCTTCAGCAACGCTCATAATCCTTACTGTGCAGTAGGGAATTTGGTCGTAATTTCATAGTGGCATCCACACAAAAGAAGTCTTCACCTCCGTGGGTCTGAGTTTCTTGATTTTGTTTTGGGGTTGCTTTTTCCTAAAGTTTCTTAGGAAGTGGACAGGTGCTGTATGTTTTCTCTTTTCTGGATTTTTTGGGGTTTGCTTCTTTCTTTTGTCATAGACTGTTTCTGAACTCATGTCAATACACACACTAAAGGTTACACCAGGTGTTCTTGCATTAGAACTTTGCCAGTGTCTATATGAGATCAATAAAGGCAAGCTGTTTCCTTGTGTCGATTTCCTGAGTGGATCCTGACGCTTCAGCTTGGCAGATGTGCTTTTTTTTGATCTCCGTACCACGAGCACAGTGGTAGTGCTTGGGGTAGATCATGTGTATGTACTCAACTCTGAAATAACGTTATTCCTTACGGGAATCTTCTTTTCCCACGGGAACCCAAATCCAAAGTAGTGTGTTGTGTAAACATTCCCTTATTCTCCGTTAGAATAGTCAAAACTGCTGAAGTATCTAGTCTGGCATCATTTTATATCCTTTGTCAGAAACTGATCTGTAGCAGGTAAGAATGGGATCAGACAGCTCAAAGGAGCCTGAATGATTTAGTAAGTACCAGTAAAGACATCGTGTCTTTAGGAAAAACTATGTGGAACTTAATTACAAGCAAAGATAAGGGATAGTGCTGGTGGGTGGACAAGGCACGATAACACTTCGGGCCTTGTGATGTGGGTTTGTTGACTGTATCTCTTAGCTACAGGATATTCTAGCTGAGGTTGCATTTGTACCTTTTAAAGAAGAATCAACTGCTTAGTTGCAAAAACATGTTTCTAGCAGTGGGATAGTTTCTAAAACTGCATGATGGATTAGTACACTTGGTTTCTAGGAATATGAGCCCTATTATAACAACTCATCAGTTATATGCAGAAAACTTCACTATGCAAATCCTCTGCTCAAAATTAAAATAATAATAGAATTTAAGTCTTGTTTGTGGTATTTTGTAGCCTGCTTTTGAAGTATTAGTTGCTTTCCTCTTATTTTATTGCAGTCACTGATGCAGTTTAAAACTAGGGAGAAAAGATGACTGCAGAAGATAATGGAAGGGAGTGTGTGTGAAAGAGATGAGAGTGTTTTTGGGATTAATGTTCTTGGCACTGCCCTTTTAAATCTGTTTTGCATGTAGTTAAGGAAATTAGCTTATTGCTTCAGATAAGATTGGCTTCCAAAATACAGTAATAATAGGCTTCTGTTGCCTCTTAAGGAGAGATTGCCTGAGTTAAAAGAAACAGCTCTGTCTGTGAGCAGCTGTCCTGGGGAAGTGCCAGTCAGTCAGTCAGCCAAAATGCTGCCCAGGCCCTCCCCGAGTTTTATCCCTGATAGCCTGGACAGGTGCAGAAGTTGCATCTTCTCTGCCAAGTGCAGTTGGCCTGTTTTTAATTCACCAACATGCAGCTCTTGTTTTATTGCTCCAGGTGTTACCTCCAGTGTGATTCTGCAGCTTCAGGCTTACATAAGTTCCTAAATAAACAAACAAATAAAATGTATCTAATTCAACGTGCAGTTTTCAAAAGTAATAAACTGAATTTATTGTTCTAGGACACTGATTTTTAAACTGACCAGAAACACATGCTGACTTACACTGTACCAGGACATGTTTTTCAGACAGATTCTCTGCTGACTTTCCATTGGCTTTGCCCTACTCAAGGGCATATAAAAATTGTAGCGTTTGTTTCAAAGCTTGACAACACTACATCTTTTTATGAATAGCTCCCTAAAATGTCCCTGGGGAATTGGGAGGCTTCACTTCTGTTCCTGAACCTGTCACAGTATATATCTTACTTCCCTGTCTCCGATAGTAGGAAACTGTATTTCTAAATTGATTCACAGACCTTTATATGTAAAAAAAAAAGCCAACATAAACCCCCAGTTTTAGATGCAGGTATAAGTGTATCTATTAGATGTAGTGGAGAGTGAATGGCCAAGAGAAGCTGCCAGAGAAACTGAAATAATGCGAAAAGGACAATTTCTTGAGGTATGAAGCATTATTTTGTCAGATGAGATGTATTATAGTATGTTATGCACATTAATTTAAAACAAGTTTTCTTATCTACATTCAATCCATGAAATCCTATTTTGCTTATGATGTGTTGTGGATAACTTGAGTGTCCTTTTGAACTGGAAGAGACTGGAGAGAAGTTTTGTTATATATATTACTGATGGAATACAGTTTTGAATTTTGATAACCAAACCTGTCTGAAGTTTGTGGTGTCAGAAGAGATTTGCTGCAAGTACACATCTACTGCAGTGTAGTGCTTGTGTGCTTCCCTCATCTTGGCTCATGCAGTGACTTTTTCCATCTGTTCTTCATCCTGTGAAACCTGAGGGGACACTTGCTGTGTGCAAGCTGCTTATCACACTAGGGCTGAAGTTAAAGCTGGTTGTCATGTGAGTGGGGTAGATTAGGTTCTGCTTAACGACAATGGTAAAACTACTTCTATAAAGGTCCCTTTGCATTGGAGTATGGACATAGCTTAAAGGGATATTGTGTTAAAAAATCCTGTTTGAAAATTAATCCAGCATGTATTTGTAGCCCTATTTCTTTGCACCTTTTAGTGCCACTCTGGCACAAGAAGAGAGCATGTAGTGAAGAGATCACAGTGGCCACGTGGTGTGGAAACTAGTTTTCATAGGGCTGAAGATCAGGGAGGAGAGAATAGAAAAGCTGTTCAAGAGACTTGCAAGAGGGGATTGGCTGTTAAAGTCAGAGGAGCAACCTGAAGCTTTTCTTCACGGAGGCAGGAGATTTTACAGGAAAGGCTGTGATGTCCTGGAGAGAATGAGGGTGTGAGCTGTCTGGGGAGTGCCAGGAAATTGATAGAAAGGAAGATGAGGTACTATTAAGTCTAAGTAAACATACCTGGGAAATGATTGTTAATAAAATGGCTTTCAGCGGAATAGGAAAGGGGGAAATTAGACTGGAGGTGAAGGAGGAAATCACCCGTAATTTTTGTTTGAAGTAATAATTTGTAGGCTTGGACCACAGGCAGCAGTACTGATCATGTACTGTGCTTCTGACAAAATCATATTCTGATCCTTTTGTCCTCAGTTAGAAATATTTAGTACTTGCCCAAATTAGAGAACGCAAAGAATGGTAAGTAGTAATGGAGAGCAACTTGAGCAGTGTTCTACCTGCAAGTCAACCTCTGGGATTACTCGGGAGGTTCTAAAAACCTACAGGTTTTTGGAAACAGAGGCTGAGTGTTTAGAGAGAAGAGAGAGAAAACCAGTAGGAAAGCAAGAGGACAGTAAGAATCTTTCTTCCTAAGCACAGAAAAGGGGTATGAGAACATGATTTATGGAAGGGGTGAAAAGGGATACAATAGTGGGTGACTGAAGTGATGGAGATGGAGAGGATTGTATACACTTTTGAGCATGTAGGTCAAGGAGGATGAGAAGTAGAATGGAAGTGGTCAGCAAAATAAATTTGAGGGGTGATGGTGATGAAATCTAGTGGGACATAATGAGTTCAGTGAGCAGTACCATACTAAGCTTTGAGAGATTAAAGTCAAAAAAGGAGAGGGGGGAAAAAAAATCCTTTTAACATCAGGGGTTGGAGGTAGAAGTAATGATAAAACATAGGTCAGTTTTATAGTTTGTGGCAGATGATAAACATAGGTTGGAGTGAAAGATAGCTGCAAAGGCTGGAATATTTTTGGAAAAGGTGAGGAAAGAGAAAAAGCAATATGGACACACAAGAGTATAGGGGAGCCATGAAGGCAGCTGAGAAGACAAAACAACTAGAACATCCAACCAATGTGAAAGAAGGGGAAGAAAAGTGAAAGAAGTGAGAGTTTGTGAGAAACAGGAGATTGCCCAGTCGAGTCCTATTAAAGTAAGAATTTGAATAAAGAACCATATGGTATGATTAATAAAATTGCATTTTAATAATTTTGGAGCAATTTTCCATAGCTTGAAATGAAACCTGATGACTTTCTGTGCAAAATATCTCTTTTCCAGAGATCCTTTTGCTGCACACCATGAATACATGCGGCAGATGATGAGAAGCTTTTCTGATCCTTTTGGACGAGATCCATTTCTCAGTGTAACAGATGGTGTGGAGAGAACAGTAGATCGAAGAGCACGCCAGGACTCTCAGGTTGCTCTAAGAGGAAATCGCAGAGTAAGTATTTTCTTAATCTCTAAGGATTACTACATGGAATTTACATTTACTGCTAATATAGTTGGCTTCACATTTCCATTTCTGTTAAATTTGGTCCAGTGGAAACAGGGGCCTGGCTCAGCTGTTACAGCCTTGGTCAGATTGTTTCATTGCAGAGTAATATGTGAATAATCTCTCTTGGTTCCTTAATGGCCTGTTACTTAACACTGACAAGCTTCTGTTAGGACTAATGACAAGTCTGCATATTATTGAACATTGAACATACAGTATTTAATGAAACAAACTAAACATTCTTATCAAATGTTTGGTTTAATAAATACTATGTATTAAATGTTTCTGTTACAGAAAGGCATTAAAAATGTCCTGAAACAGAGGCTTCTCTGAACTCTCTATTCTAACCTTCTTAAGAAGGTACCTTGATACTTACGCCTTCACTCTGCAACTTACTATGTTGTGTATAGTTACTCATGTTAGTTTGAGTTAACAAAAACCTGTGCTTCAGCCACTCGGGGTCAGAGAAACTGTTAAGAAATCTAGTATTTCTATAAATTACCAGCTGAAACTGAGAAGTTGGCAGTGATCTGTGTTTTGCATAAAGTAGTTTTTTTAACTTTCTGGCATGCAGGACAGCTATATCTTATGCTTCTGTAGCTAAACCTTGTGTAATTGCTGTGTTTACAAAAGATATACGTTGGAAGTTGGTTCCTTCCCCTCCACCAGGCTAAATATTTTGCAGCTGAATGATCTCTTACTTTAGTGAATCATATTGAATTAAAAAAAAAAAAAAAAACAAAACCATTCAAAAAACCACAACTCTCCCTGCCCTCCACCCTCCAAAAAGACAAGAAAAAAAAAAAAGAATCGGAAGACAAGACTCATTACAGAAGCTTGTGGAACTTGGCCAGATTTGGTGGTGGTTGTTCACACTAAGATAGCTAGAGCTTAATAAACACAGCCGAAACACAGACTATCACCTGCAAGTCAAAAGGGTAACTGTCAGATTCTTTCCTCTCTGCTCATTCATTGCCAGTTAGTTTCAAATATAGATGCTGCTGGATCTAATTAGGGCATGATCTTTAATCTACTGAAGCAGATTCTTAGGCCTTGGTTCAGTAGATGCCTAAAACCAGATCAGGCTTCTTTTTCCTTCAGAAAAAAGATACTTTAAACCTTATCCTAATAGCTTAGAAGTTTGTGTCCCTTGTACTTGGTGTTGTGGGACAGATGTGAGACACAGACAACTTTTATCTACGGTTACAGAAAGAAGTTAAAGGCACAAAAGCACTGTGTTATTTTGATAAGCACAGAAGAATTCCACACCTGCTAAAATCTTTTCAGTAACTTTTGATGTTCCTCGTGTTTCACCTCAGAGCTGTCAGATGTCACAGAAGGCTTGGCACTGATTACTTTAGGATTGTAGTAGTTGCAAACTGCTTTTACTGGTTTCCCTCCAGAAGTGACTCAGATATCCATTTTATCCTACGCAAACCTAATTATTTTAAGTATCTTTACTACCATGTAAAAACCACTTTGTTAAAATTACCCATACTGATTACTGATATTGTCATTCTATGTTTAAGTAAACTGTAGCACATTTAAAACTGCTTTACGATGAAAAGAACTTGTTGCAGTAACACAATTTGCATCAATATAACATTCAAATTTGAACATGCTTTTCCTTTTTCAAGCAGATTTGCAGTGTAGCAGGGGGAATGGGGTAAAACATCTTAAAAGATACTGTCATTTGGTTTTGTTATGGTTTCTGATGGTCCTATATGTTAAGCAACTATTTAGCAGCTTCTAGCATGTATTTATAAAACAAAGTTTAGAAACTTTATTATTTCTGAGGATAGCCTTTTGCACTTGATACATGTAACATGTAAATATATGTTATTCTTTCTGTACATACTAGACAGAACTGCAGTCTGAAAGAGTTCATAAAGGTACTCCAAGAAACGAGCAGTTCCTTTTCTACTTAAAAGTTACTGTAAAGTGTTTGGTACTTCTTTATTTAGGTGGCTTTTATGTAACTCTCTAATCTTAGCTTCCTGGAGACATCAACGTGTTGTCCAGCATCTCATTGCCCTGTCATATAGGGATATTCAATATCAGTTGGTCAAACAGGAACTATATTTGTTGGTGTTTATAGCTACATCTATTTATACAACTGCAGAAGAATATAATTTGCTTGTGGGGATTTGTCTTCAGGGGGTTCTGTATATGATGATAAATTTACCTGGAATTTCTTTGCAGTGATCTCAGAAGCTGCTGAAGTTAGACTTCATTTTGTTGTAAGGAATGTACGGATATTTTAAAGAAATATCTTTCTATTTGCATTGATCAGTTTTAATATATGAAGAGTGCTTGTTAACAGGCCAACTGCACCACTTAATTTTTTGAAGGTCTAAAATTGTATGTCAACCTTCTAAAATTTAATTACATTACATTAAGGGGACTATTGATCTGTTGATTTTCATCAACTGTCAGCAGTGGGGTTCTATTGCATGACTAGGATGAAGTGCTGTCAGAGAAGTGGGTGATGTCTGAAGCACTGTGCCATGTTTTAAATAATTTTGGCACAGAGGTTGCTATGGTAAACAAACGTTTCTCAACTTCTAGCTTTAAGTGCTTCTAGTACATACATGTGAATAGGACTTACTAAATGTGGTGACAGCTATTGTTTTCCAATATCAATAGTGTAAATATATTAACTTCTATATACCCAGAGGCTACTTCATATTACATTGTCATAGCACACTGTAAATTACCAAGGTCCTTTTGAGTGACTGTCTTTATTTGATTGAAAATGTTTAATATTACCTACTGTATATGAAAGTTACTTCTGCTGTCCGATTAACAGGTATAACTGAAAGATGCTGGTCCTTTTTCTTCCAGGCAACAAGCTGTGCCCTCATGCCCTTTGCAGGCTTTGGTAGAGTGGTTAGTATCCCAGGACCAATAATCCTTTTAGTTCTTGCTAGTGTATGTATGCTGTCCGCATAACTAAAGCATGGACAAAGGCGAGTCTCGGTGTGTTTACGAACTGCTTTTGTTGGTGTTCACATACATGGAACAGTATAATTCAAGACAGAATTTTTTTTATTCTTATTAAATGAAAATGCTGGGGTAGACTAAATAGGCTGATACCAAGATTGGAAAAGCTATTGCTTAGCAGCTGGCTTTTCTACTCAGTGATGTACCTGATTGTACTTAATCTCTGATGGATGTGAATGAAATAATCCCTGGAGACCCCAAACTTTGACTACTGCCTTTGGAAGGCTTTAAAAGTCCTCAGATTGAAGCCCATTGGTTAAGAAAGCAGCTCTCACTTGCAGAGCAGACTAAAATAAGCATGGGTCATTGACTTTACAGATCTGAAGATAAAAATATGACATTGCAAATGCAAAAATTTGCATCTTGCTGTATGCGAAAAGTGTATTAACTAATCAAAGTTCTTTTGCTACTAACTGTACAGATGATGGTTTTACCCTCTTGCTGCAGTCTATGGCATGTAATTCCATAGGTACAGCTGATTACCAGGCAATGGCATTGGTGAACACCCAGATTTCTTATTGTAGAAGGCAGTTTTCTGGAGTTACTGACATTTGCTATGATTTGATGCCCTAAATTGTCTAGCAGTATTACCAGAGGTTTTGATTCATATTTTTTCCTACTCAACAAAAAAATTATTTTCTTTATCTGAGCTTTACTTAATTTTATGCTTAAGCTGCAGGTTTTATTTTTAAACCTTTAAATTCAATTTATGTATTTCCAGTAGTCAGAGGAACATGGAGTGTTTGCTGTTATAATTAGCATCCTGGTGTTTTGAAGCACCTCAGTAGCGCAAAGGGCTGCCATGTGCAGCCCAGCTACTAGCCTCTTGACAAAGCTGCTGGGTTTTGAGGAGCTCATGGGAGCAGTTTTCCCTGCTCTTGTCACAATCTTGTACCTGTGGACCAGAGTGTGGTGGTGGCACAGCAGCTGTCTTGGGAAGTAGCTACGTGCCTAAACTCACCAACCCATCAGTGTGTGGTGTTTGCTCTTAAGTAGTGTGCTCCAACCAGAGGTGCTTCTGTTGGAAACCAGGCAGCCCAGTAGGGAGTTTGAACTGGTTCTGAGGAAAGCCTTCTGGTAGGAATGGAAGGGCATGATGAAAATATTTATCATCACCACCTGCTGCACTGGAGAGGAGCCCAGAGGAGGATGCTCCTTTGGGACAGTATTGCTGTCTTCCCAGATGGTCGCTTAGGGGAGTTCAGCCTTTCCCTGCTTTCTGTCTCCCTGTGCTTTTTGTTTGGTTTTTTTGGTTTGTTTTCTTTCTTTTTCTTCAAAAGACAGCTTTCATCAGTATATGCCATCAACTACGTGTCCTATTAATAAAGTGCATGTAAACCTGTCCTAATATCTATCCTTTGTGCAACACTGGATCTTCTGCCTTCATGTAAAAATAACAAATGAATGTTTTGTTGATTACATCTATAGCATCAAGTAATTAAGCTGCCATTAAAATACCAAGTTATGATTCTCTGTTTTTTCCCTACTGCCCTTTTATGAGTAATGTACATTGCTTCTGCAAAGGAACAGCTGTGTCTACTGGGATGCGCTTTCAGTGTGACTCCATATGCATTAAGGGATTTACATAATAGAGATAATTTGATCTTCAGTAGATTATAAGGCATGGAGCATCATATAGCCCTTTTTACAGCAGAAGCTAGTTAGGTTAGAAGGTATTTTAAAATAGTTCTTGTAAACTGGCCACAGTATGAGCTTATTTTCACATTCAGGTGTCAAATCTTTGACTTGGGTCTTACCATCACTCCAATTTAACAACCAAGCTCCCCATGTTAGCTTACAATTTTTTTTATTTGAAAAGATGCATTTTGGCTTGTCTATGTTTATGAATTGCAGCCTTTGAAAACCTTTTTGATGGTCTTATTTGCATTAGAAAACGCATGTGGAAACAGCTTCAGAACTTGAGGAGTTCTAGACTATGTTTTAATTTTAATGTCTTTTATTAGGATGCAGATTTTGGGGAACCTTTTTTTGCAATGGACAGGATGATGTCAAATATGAGAAACAGTATGCTGGAAATGCAAAGAAAATTTGTAAGTTTGCTGTTTGTGGTTTTTTTTGAGTTTGGTTTTATGTGTATGTGTGGGGGTTTTTTTAATTAAAAGCTGTTCTAAAATTAATTGTCTTGGAGAACAACAGCTGTTTAAAATATTACTCAAAGTCCTGCCAAAAAGAAGTTTACTAGTCTTAAACAGGAGGAATTTAAAGTTTTGCCCCCAGACTATATCGTGGTTATAATTCTTTATGCTGCCATTGATTACTTACTAACAACAGTACTTTAAGCACATGCTTGATTTTCTAGGGGTTAGAACTGCTGTAAGTTATCTGGTCTCTGCCTGTTGCTAGAGCTGACACCTTAAGTGAAGGAGCAATTTAAAGCTTTAGTGGACATTTAAAAACAAAGACCACAAAGCTTAAATGTCACCCTCCATATAGGCTTTTCTCCGATTTTATTTGCAGTGCTGCTTCTTTCTTCTTTCTCCACAGTCTTTGAAGATAACACTGATAGCTATTAAAGTGTAGCTCAGTAAATTTACTGTGTTTTATTGGCCTTGTAAAATCGCTTGTAACCATTGTTGCTCAAGTCCTATTTCACCTGAACTCTTTATACACCTTATTATATATTGTATGTGGCAACGCTTATGTTACAGGTTATGTATCTTCATTACTAAACTATGCCAGGGTGAACATTTGACCAGTTGCTTATTGCTGCCCAGGCTTTGTTACTGTGTACCCTGGCATGGGAGACCTGTGGCCAGACAAGGCAAGGAGAAGAGTGAGGGTATACCAAATGCTGAGGTCTCTTCCCAACAGGCTGCATCTGTGGTGCCAGGAGTGAGGGTTAATTTTTCAGAGGGGTATTCTTTTCACAATGAGATAGTGTCAGAATGTAAGAAGTACCTATAATCCACAAGTTTCATTTTTTATTAATAAGAAGTCTACATTGCTTGTAGGATGACCTGACCATCCATCCAGATGCACACACATTTAGCTCCTCCTCTGTGATGACATACTCCAAAGTAGGAGATGAACCACCAAAAGTTTTCCAGGCTTCATCTCAGACACGCACAGCTCCAGGAGGTGTAAGTAGTCCTGAGATCCAGCAAAAAGGTGGTATGTAACTACCAAAATTTCATCTATGCCAAACTGCAGCTTCCTTAAGGTTCTTTTTCCTGGAGACAGTTACTCTTATAATTTAGAAAAGCATATGTCTTTTTAAACACTGCTCTATATTAAAGGCTTCTGAAGCTGAAGTGCAGTTTTCTTCCTTGTAATTTGTATGCTTCTAAGCATACACCTAAATAAATTGTATGTCTATCAGACTGGAAAAATTGAAGGCCAGAACAGCTGATTCTTCAAGGCAGTCTCCAATGTCTTTCTCTTTATTACAGTTAAGTCTCTTCTTGTACATTAAAATTCTGTCCAAAATGTAAGATACAAGAAGCAGCCTATTTATGCAAAACATAGCTTCAAGTTATCCCCGTTACTCAAGCTCTTTTAAATGCTTATGTAATGCTTCAGATGAAGATGCCCTTTCATTGACTTCCTTGCAGCTGTTGCATCTAATTCTGCTAAGAAATTTGAATTTGAACCCTGAAGCAAGGTTCACGAAAGGCTATATGTGAGCAGTAAAGACCGTTGAGCATGACTGGCTGTGGGATATGTTCAAGCTCAAGCAGACACTCAGTTATCAAAAAGGTTCTAATAATATACCCATGAACACAGTGATAAGTGGTCGCCTGGGTTTCAAGCCAGTCAACATGACAACCTAGTAATTAGTTGTCCCTTCATGCTGAGAATATTGGCATTGGTTATTATTCCTTCTGTTGCCAAGGAGAATGTTGAAGACTTGTCTGCGCGTAGTATATTTAGAGTAGGCTTTTTTTCCCCCCAACAGTTAACATCCAGTATGTCTGTTTCTCAAGGAGCTTTAGGAGTTCTTGTTTAATCTTCCTGTCTGTTGGCAAGAGGAACAGACTTGATCTATGCGTTTGTGTATTTTCAGCTAAAACAGTAAATTGGAAAAGCCTGTAGAACCTAACTTTTTCAAAAGAAATATAA
>JAOEHY010013696.1:0-19212 GCA_025447955.1 Psilopsiagon aurifrons | reverse complement strand
AAAAATGACGGTAAATGGTTTATGCTACTCCCTACTGAATAACCACCCATATGCTGTCCATAGAGCAGTGGATGCTGTCTACCTTACTTCAGCAAGGCTTTTGGCGCTGCCACCCATTACATCCTCCTAGGTAAACATAGCAAGTGCGGATGAGTGGACAGTGAGATGGACTAGGAACTGCCTGAGCTTAGAGGGTTAGCAGAGCTTAGAGGGTTGTCATCAGTGGTGCAGTGTCCAGTTGGAGGCGTGTAGCTAGTGGTGTTCCCCAGGGATCAGTTCTGGGTCCAATCTTGTTCAACTTACTCATCAATGAACTGAATGAAGGAACAGAGTGCAACTATCAGCTGGGTTGCTATTGACACAGAACTCGGGGGAGTGACTGATACATCTGAAGACACTGCTGCCATTCAGCAAGACCTGGACAGGCTAGAGAGGTGGGTGGAAAGGAAGCTGATGAAGTTCAACTAAGGTAAGTGTGGTCAAGTGGACAAGTTAACCATAAGCCAGCTGCGTGTCCTTGTTGCCAAGGAGGCCAATGGTACCCTGGGGTGCATTGGGAGGACCGTGGTGAGCGGGTAGAGGGAGGTGATCATCGCCCTCTACTCTGCCCTAGCGAGGCTGGGTCTGAAGTACTGTATCCATTTCTGGGCTCCTTAGCTCAAGAAAGACAAGGAACTGCTGGAGAGGGTCTGGTGGAGGGATACAAAGATGATCAAGGGCCTGGAGCATAACCCTCAGAGGAAAGGCTGAGAGAGCTGGGCCTGTTTAGCCTGGAGAAGAGATGACAGAGTAGATCTATGCAATGCGCTCTAGATGAAGCTGTTTAGCAGGGGGCTGGAGTGAATGATCTCCGGAGGTGCCTTCCAACACCAACCAGTCTGTGATTCTGTGAAAGAACCCCCACAACAATTTTGAGGTTTAATTGTCAGTAAAGAAAGAAGGATTCTTATCTGCTGGTAGACAGCCAATGTGTGTTGGTTTGTTATGTGGTGCACAGGATAAGGATATTTGTCAAGGAGAGCAAATATAGCACTTCTCATCACTATATAGTTGGTGCACAAGAGTCTTGGTTTTAGTCAGAACTGAACAATGCAGAGTTGTACTTCCAGCACAATGTTTACTGTTGAGTCCAATCTTCTGCGAAACCAATTCTCCCTGACTCAGATTGTAATGCATCGCTGTTTCACATTTCAGAGAGGTTAATATAGAGTAAATAGTCCAAAAAATTAGTAACAGTGGAAGAATCTCCACCAGCAAAATAAAAACTTTCTATAGCTGCTGCTCATTTATTTATGGGCAGGTCAATATTATAATTTCAGTTCAGGTCAAGAATGAACTTCTGGAGCAACTCAGAATTATGCCCCCCCCACTACTTTTAAGTTTGTCTTGTGGAGTAGTCTTGGAGTTCATGGCTGGATCCTTTATGAATAAGAGAAATCAGAAGATGAATTCATACCACTAATAGATGTCCAGTTCATTGGACCAGACCAGTCCAAAGCACATAATGAAGAATGCAGAGTGAGAGCATCAGATCCTCAGATCAAACATTCTGCTCTGGTGACCATCTCCCACTTCATAATAACACTCACTGTTGAAAACAGATTCTGTGCAAAAAAGGCAGCACTCAACCTGAATCAGATATTGCATTTACAAGTGAAAGGTGTTCTTTAGTCTTCCTGCTTTGGTGATTTGAATTTGTACATAGTTAGTGTCTTGCATAGCTTGTTGGGTGGCATGGAACAGTCATGCAAAATGCAGTTTCCAGCAGAAGCTATTTCCTGAGCAGCATGCTTTTCTATACAAAATAGTGGCTGCGAACTCTCCTAGGCTGGGCTTTATGTCCCCGTACTGTGTTAAGTTATCCTCTTAAGATATGTACTAGGCACAAGGCTTCATGCCTATTCTTCATCTGGTCTGTCCAGGTTGCATGCGAGTGTGGAGCTGTCCCACGGGACTTCGAACACTTCCCTTCCAGTTATCTCAAAGGCTCAAGTGAGTGTGTTGTATACTTCCTGTGTCTGACTTGGGTAATAAGTAGTATCTGCCTCAAGAAAGGGCTCAAACTTCCATTTCAGTGATTGCAGACACTCTCATTAAAGACTCTCCAGTGAAGTCATTAACTAGAGTTGAAATGCAAGAAATATTTTGATTCAAAGATGACAAAAACGGAGGAGCCTGTGAGCGCTTTTTGACATTTCTCTAAATCGCTATTTGTCCTTTGGGCTATATCTTTGAAAAAGCAATCTGATATATCTTCAGGAGTTAGGCAAGAAGGACTGGTCGTGCCATCTGCTCATCCTTCCACAGCAAACTACAACAACCCCATGGCCTCCTCTGTCTTTGAACTCTGCTGCCAGGAAGGTTGGCTGGCTATTGGGAATTGGCCAAAGCTTTGCAGTCCTGACTGAAATGAAAACACGTACAGGGCATCGCTCTTGTGGTTGGGTTGTACCTTTAAGTTCTCATCATAGCAGTTCTGGAGTTTAATGAGTTAGTACCTGAAAAAGTCATTCTGTGTGGAAATGGCTTTACAGCTACATAATCCCTCACGAATCTGTAAGTCAGGGAATTGTATTATAAAAAAGATACTAAATTTCATAATGATCTGATGAAAGAGGAAGCTTAAGTAATAAATTCCTATGGGTAACCTGTTTTACATTCAGTACTTCAAAGCACAGTATATTAACATATGTCTTGTGTGCTCCTGGGAACTGCATAAATAATAACAATAATAGATATTAAGGGAAACTATGGTAGTAAAGGTCATGTGTGTCTGAAATTAAAAGGTAATACATCAGCCTGTAGAGCAAGACAATGTTTAAAGGTTGGAAGAATATATTGTTTTAAGAAAATTGCCCTGGAGGAAATGACAAAAAATTATCATTTGTGAATAAAACAGTGGTCTTTATGATAAATCTTGTATGTAGGAAAGCTTGTAGCATGCTAAAATGTTACAGTAGTCACAGTGCTTGGATCTAGCTTGAGACTGATGGAGTAAGGATGCCTGTAGCCAGTGCTCTGTTGTGTGGGTTCTGATTTCTGGATGCAGATGCTTATTATATTTTTTCCCTGTTTAATAAATGAGGTTTCCTTAGCAATTTTATGTATATTTACAAGCTTATCTAAACTGTTCTATAGTCAATGGAAGTGTTCAGTAAGCATCAGATAAGACTCACTTGATGAGTCCTCAACTGTATTTGGGCATTTGATTCCTAGTGGGGTTTATTCTGCAAGCCAGATTTGGAAAATCAACCTCATTTAAAACAGCTACTGCTTAACTCTCAGCTGAGACTTTAAAGTCCAACACTGTATGCTTCTATAGCCCTCCTCAAGCAAGTTTTGCTGCCCTTACAGCTAGCAAGTCCGACTCCAGGCACTGCTTGTGCTCTCACATACAGTATGTGCTCCCAAGCCCTTGTACATCAGCAGCTTAATAGGCTTTCAGATACCAAGCACAGCTATACTTACTGCTAGTTTGCTGGTGCTGTCAAACCCATGTAAAGAAATGAGCTCTGCAGCCAAGAAGCAGAAGAAATTCAGAGCACCCTGGGGGTTACGAGCACTTCTGAGCCCCCTCATCAGTATAGTGCTATTGACATCCACAGCCCAGCAGAAATGAAAGCACTTTTGTGAAAACTTAAAGCTGCAAGGTCAAGATTAATTGTCTCAGTTAAGCATCATGCTAATAGATACCACATTAGACTGAGGAGGGGTGGAAATGTATGTGTTTTGTCCCTTTCTGCTACATAATTCAACGTGCAATTTCTGTCACTTCTCAATGTCATTTGCTCAGCCCTTGCTGTCTGCATCAATCCTGAATGCAAGTTTTTTATGTGGATGTCTTCAAAGATTGATTATGTTAGAAGTGTTGGAGGTTTTTTCTCCTCTCTGGAGGAAAAGTAATGTGCTGGTCACTGTTTACCTCTGCAGTGAGTATATATTCGGTGTTTCTGTTAAGCAGAATGCCACCAGAGATATTATTGGCATGAGCTTTGTTAATTAGAAAATGCATTGAATGCTGACCTAGCTGACAAATTCTATTGACTTCTAATGTGATCAGAAGCAAGAAATTTCATTAAGTACTAACAGTTAATGATGTGAATAATTGGCCTGAGGGAGGAAAAGAGATCAGTGTTGATACACAGAGAACTTTACTGGTACTAGCTCTGTAAAAATGCCGTGGGGAAGGTTCTTAGCTAACAGAAAATGTCCCTGTCTGCTTGTAACATGAAAATATCTTGGAATCTTCTGAACATTTTACTTTTAAATTTCAAATTTTGCCTGAACAGACAGGTCTGGGAGTAATGTTAGGAAACCCCAATTCGTTTTCCTTAACTAGCTGTGGCTGTAACTCACACGAGGGAAGCTTTTAGATGTGAACTAAAACTACATAGAAAAAACAAATTAGTAGAAGCAAAGGTGACAGATAACACTCCTAGGTCACCACAGGCTGTCAGCAATTAGTATGTCTCCTATGATTAAAAATCATAGCCCCAGCGGTATGCCTTTATCCTTATAGGTTTTGCACTGCTGTAAAATAGAAGTTGTGCAGATCCGTCCAGCTCACACATATGCATGTCCGTTGCATGACTTGTCCTTGACTTGCCCATGACCTCTCCATTCTCCTGCAGAATTTCACAAAGATGTTTCTTGCTGTAGCATGATCCTCATACCAGAAAGGCCACCATACTGCAGGCCATCCTTGGCCACCAAGCTCTGTGGGTGAGCATAGAAGTACATAGTCCAGAGCAAGATGCTGTGCAAGGGGATAGCTGCAGGATCAGTGAGCTTCCAGAGAGATTCCTGCCTGTTCATGGTGTGTGACATCTGGTTATGAACTAGGAAATGCCACTGGTGAGAAATTACAAAGAACCCAGGACTGGAAGCAGAATTACTTGCTCATTTTATTTTGTCCCTCTACATGATAGTCAGGTTGTATCACAGGAAAAATGGGATGGGTTTCATTATTAGTACCTGGTTTGGGCTTGTTTTATGGCAAATTCTTACTTACAGTCTGGTGTTTTTTATTAGCGGTACCTCTGTGTAGTTGTTCATACAAGAGACATTCTGGAGAACTGAGATCCATAACTACCTCTGAGTAATTTTCTGCATGAATGACATTGTGTAATTTATTAGAGTTGCAAGGGATATTGCTAAGAACCGGTCAGGATCTACACAAGTTTTACTTCTCTGCATTAAACACTTGCATACTGAGCAGTGAACATTGATTTTGTTACCACATCTCTTTTTAGATTGATCATCATCTTACAAAATATGGTACTATGCTTATTGGAATCCCTTAACCTTTAAGTATATTTTTCACTGTCTTTGTCTAGTTTATTATTCTTTTTAATGATTTTACATATTGCTGTTTTGCAGTCCCTGCGTACTCAGAAATGCACCTCTGAAGTACACTTGTATTAGTTTAATCTGCCAAGCATAAAAGCTGATTAAAAAAAAATGTGTTTATTGCAGTCCGAAAGTCTTATAAATTATTAAACAAATCCAAATATTTCTGCTGTGCAGTGAAATCAACAGAGCTCAAGTTATGCTTATATAACTCCATTAAATTGGAGGCTATTATTCTTGTGAAAAAAAGGTATTAACTAAGGCAATTTGCAGTGGAGTCCAAGAAGTAACCAGCTTCTGTGAGAAGCTATAAATATAGGTTTCCAGGCTCAACAGAAAGGGAGCCAGTTTGGAAACATTCAAAAACAAGGGACACGTTGAGGTACCCAGGAGGCTGTTTAGATACTGGGCTCAAGCCTTGTCGTGCTGCTCTGCAGTGGGTTTCTCTCTGTGTGTGACTTTCCTTCTGCAGAGGAAGGAAAAAAGCCACCCAGCCTGGTGTTTCTGAGAAAGGTGAGAGGCCAGGCTAACAGAGCACATAGATCTGCATATGGATTTCCCACCCATATAGCGAACAAACCTCACTAGCTTCCTCTTTCCCAAAAGCTCTCTTAATTTTTCTTCATTCTATTCACTGTCCTTCTCAGATCATGTTGCTGGATTTTTTCCATCTTCTTCCCATATCTCCAAATATCTTTCACTGCTTCCTGATATCCCCAGTTCCCTCCCGTCTCTGAGACCAGCTTGTGTGGTTGGTTAAGGGCTATGTCTTTGCCCAGCTGCCTCCAGGCCTCTTGGAACAGACAAGGGCTGATCTCCACCTTCCATACCTCCGTGGGGTTCTAACAAGGTCTATGTTCTTTCCAAGCATTGGATTTCCTGCCATTTCTTCTGTCACCTATTCAGACTTGAGTTTCCCTGTCCTTCTGTCATAAGCAACAGGAAAGACAACTGACCATGAGTGCATCAGCTGGTTTGGCTGTCTTGGCTTCTTGAGGACAGAGAAAAAATTTGGCTTATAAGTTTCAAGGCAGATAAAGAAAAGAGTCCACAAGGCAAAGGGGTGCTAGCAGAAAGAAGGAAATTAAAGAATGCCTTTAGGGACTAACCAGGAGTCTTGAGGAAAAAGGCACCAAAGATCCAGCTGGTTACCACCAAACTGTGGAGGAAAATCTCTGTGGAAAAAGAAGGATTACATGAGGAATGATAATTGCTGTTACTTAGGCAAAAGCTGAATTTCTTCAGGTGGTGTGAGAGAGGATTCACAGGGAGAAAAATGGGGTTTACCATCATCCTAAAGATCAAAACAAGAATAGAAACATTCAGTGACCATATGCTAGAGGATTCATTATTTATAATCTTGAGACAAAATGTAGAATAGTTCATGTTCTTCATTCACCCCTGTAACTTGAAGCAATGGGAATAAGCTTCCTTTTCCAATATGTTCAGGCTGTGCTAAAAAAAGTTAATGATTCTGTAAAAATTTCCTGTAGAGCTGAATGATCATGTTTCTCTTAAGTATGGGAAATAACAAATCATGCTGTGAATGCCGAAGGATAAGCAAATGCTGACCGACAACAAATCATCTTCCCAAACAGTATGCTTAGATAACAAGCATATGAAAATACTAATACGGAGACTACAATTTAATGGATGAATTTAGTTAGATTTTATGCAGGCCAAGGAAGAGGAATAAATATCTGCTACCAAATTCTAGGTCATTATTGCATCTTTCTCTGACTTATAATCAGAGAAACTATGCATAGGAGTCAATGGCAACAACTTGTTCTGCTTTGCTGGAAATGTCTAGCAACTTTGCTGTGCGGCAGCTGAGGGCGTCCTTTGGTTCACTGGGGACACTGAGTCTATAAAAGCTGAGTAAGGGCTAAAATTAGTTCATATTGCTCAAGTGACTTTGTCTTAAACCATTTATGTTTGTTCTCTCCTTGGATCATCCCAGAATTCTTATGTCTGAATTCCTCAGTTACTCTTTAAAACATAAGTTAGTTCATGCAATTAAGCACTCCTTTCAAACAGGGAATGAATTCAAAATACTTAGCCTACCTAAAAAAACATGCAGCTACTATTTTCAAGTGCTCTTAATTATTTGCTATGTTCAGTGTCCTGTGACTCTTGTGAAGGACATGAACAATTCACTTTTGTATGTCTTGAAAAGATTTTACTTGCTTATTCTATCTAGCTCTAATAATTAACTCTTCTCTACAGTATGCAGTTAGGACATACAGTCTGTAAGTGGAGTATTTTACAGGAAAGTGCCCTGGAACAAGCTGAGGCTGCAGCAAGTCATACTTGGCAATGTGAAAAGATTCAGCCTGGGCCAGACTGTTCTGCTAAGTGGGTAGCTAGTGGGATGAGAAAATGATGGGAAGGAGCTATAGTTAGACATAAAGTGACACATTTTGTCTAGTTTGATAAGGAAGAGACAGGTGGAGGTTTGTTGGATTAGGAAGATCAGGAAAGCATAAAGGAAGCTTTGGCAGAGAGTACTAAGAGGTTGGTAGCTGGGAGACTTGCAGACACTGAAGATGATGTGGTTACTCCTTGCCATGATATAGGCTTGGTGGAGAATTGGGGTGATTGCCCCATCTCAGTCCCTGTAGCTTAGGTCACCTTGCTCCTTAGCTGTCTTTATTCAGAGAGAGCAAGGAAAGAGTTAGACTTAGCATCAGTGGGGCACATATAGCTTCTGGAAGGGCTGAGGAAAGCTAAGGATTATGGTAGTGTGAATTTCTCAGGTTTATGGAGTGAACTAGCATTTTTCCATACCTGTTTACAGTGCCAGTATGCTTTAGAAGCTCTATGTTACCCTGGTGCATGTCTAAACACACAGGAAATTGCTGACGCTCAGCATCTCACAGGGTCCAGTCCTACTGCAGCTTGTACTGTCAGCACGTGACTGGTGTGGGAAGGTCACTTCAAGCCTCAGACTTTTAAAAAGATGAGGTTTACTACCATAAAACTGGTTATTTATCAAAGCACAGCACACTGGAAAAGCAATATACTCCAGTATGTATTTTCACTGGATATTCTGGCAGAAGAAAATAGCCAAACAAAAATCAAACAGTTCTAGACGTTACTGAAAGGAAATAAATGATCTAAAATACATTCTTCTTGGGTTAATAAAATACAGTAAAAACTTTAGTCCTGCACAGATAGTTATTCTGTTATTAGCTTAACATCACCAGTTAATAAAGGCTTCCAAGGAACATTCATACAGCTATCACATATTTTGTTAGGCTACACACACCCATGGATGCAATTAAAGCGCTGCCAAAACCATCATCTTGGCAACAAAGCTTTGTAAGTGTCTATCAATCAGAGCTCCAACAGCACGGGATTTTTGGCAGTGGAAAATAGTATTAATTTTACTCATATGGATATTTGTTACCCATTACCCTAATTTTGCCCTTAGAATCAAGAAAGGAAGTTTTCTGTCATAAATGATTTACTGTTCTTGCAATAACAGCCCTTACACATTTCAGGAAGGTGTACGTTTGACATATGCCACCGATAAGGAGGAGATGAGATGTTTAGAAAAGGAATAAGCATCTAAATGGCGATAGTCCTCTAGCTGAATTATCATGCTAACTTTAAAATCTTTTCCTTTTTATAACCACTTGGGACTACAGTTTGTTCCAATGGCAGCTGTATCAGATTTCAAAATGTACTATCCACTTCTGCAAAATAAAGATTTAGCCACTTTCTATCAAAATGTTTTTAGCAGACAACTAAAGCATAGTTTAATCTTCTTATATTTGATTTTAGGCAGGTTAAAACTCTAAGTGGAAAAGATACAAATTAATTAAGCAGAGCTGCCTTTATTTGCTCCTTGGGACTGCTTCAGTAGATATCAAAGAGCTCCTTTCATTATTTAAAGAAAGGGTAATCCCAATGAACTGGTTAACATTTACTCTGCTTGTTAATAGCACAGAATGGCACTGGTGCAATGTACCTGGAAAACAGCGCACGCTACCTGCAGCGACAACTCATCTGCTACCATTTGAGCACGGTGAAGTCCCCTGACACAGACTGTATAAAGAAATGGTAGTGGTAGTAAATCCCTCTGATCAGTAGAATTAAAAAAAAATGCTTAAGTATTGAAAAAGAATTTACAACATTGCACCTTGGTTTGAATCTAAATTGTTTCAGAAATCCAAATCTGCTGCTTGGTTTTCAGAATGGACTTCTCTCGAATATTTCAATTGAGAAGAAATTGCAGTGGGTACAAATCCAAGATGTGTGCACATCCTCCATGGGTTTTAGTCAATAATTTGAGTGATATTTTCACCTGTTAATCTTTTTTCTGATGTCCCTTCTGCAAAGAAGTTCATGAGTTTGCATTGGTGTTTCTGCCTTTTAAGAGCATTTGCAAATGTTTTAAGAAAATAAGTTTCCTGGAGACCACTTAGAACCTGCTAGATATCATGGTATGAAATTAGAGGGTTAAAATTCATACTCTTCATATGCAAATTACTCTAAGTCACGGCCTTAAAACTGAATCCTTGATTGTTCAGCAAAAACCCTAGCACTAAGCAATATGAGTATGTGTCGTAGTCAGCTTGTTGAGAATAAACAGAATACTCCCATCTCGATCAGGGCTTCCAGCACAATGCTGAGACAGGACAGAGTGGAGAGGCTCACATCAATGTCCAGATTCTCAACACAGCACCTTTCAGAAGGAACAGAATAGATTGGTTTTGAAAAACTTCAACCAAGCAATTTAATAAAGAAGCTGGTGCTGCTTGGGGATGTACAACTGCTCTGTTGGTGAAAGGTTATGAAGCATTTCTAGAGAATGTAAAGATTTACATGCATATTGTTGCTCATCCCTTATAAAATAAAGTGGAGTGTTTTGGAGTTGGCAGGTTACAGAGCTGTTCCTTGAATGGTACCGTCTATCTGCAGGAGAGGAGACAGTGAGAGATAGGGGCTTCATATGTTCACTCCTGTGTAGAGTGTGTGTTACTGTTCACAGATCATTTATCATGTTCCCTGTTTGCACAGACCTTGAGTAAGGGAAACCGTAGGCTCTTGCTGTTACTGTGCCATTGCCTTTTCAGTATTTACTGCTCTCAATGCAGGAGTGGGGTCCTGGAGATTGAGGCCACTGGCTGTTTTGATCTTCAGAAACACCAGAGGACAAACTGTGAAGGCAGACAGCCTAGAGTGCTTGTCATTAATTACCTACTGGCTGTGAATGTGCGGTCTGGTAGCGACTAGGACAGGAACTCTTAGCCAGCTTACCTGAATTACCCCCTTGCAAATAATGTTCTGAGACTTCCAGGAGGTCACTTCAGAAAGAGAAAGAGGATTTTTTTTTCTTGAAATCCTTGTTATAATTAAATATCTTTTTTCCTAATGTTCTTCCTAATTTAAATTGGCTCTTATGTCTTGAATGACGTGTGTGCCACATGGCCAGGACTACAGAATTGTGCTCTCCAGATTGGCAGATGCTTCTCATAATTAACCTAGTTTTTAGCCAAAGAAGGAAGCCAACAGTTTTCAGACTTGGGTACTGAAGACTTATAAATAAATACCATAGGACAGTCTGTTTCCCAAAGGCAGGAAGCAAAACCAGTATTTTTAAATGTGAGGGAAAATTAGGTCACTCCAGCTCAGGAATTGGGTGGGGATTTGAGCACCTAACTAAGCAAACCAGCCTGAACAACTGCTCTTTCAGTTGGTAGCAGAGGGCAGAGGAAAAGGTAACACAGGAACAGAGTCACCCAAGTGTACATTGCAGCAGCACCGTGGTCACTGTGGGACCATGCTCCTCCTCACTTGTGAGCTTTGCTCATGCTGTAATTGGTGTCAGCGCTCACAGTCCTGAGCTATACGAAACCATGAAGGTCTTACTGGAGACCACTGAAATGAAGAGCAGCAGTTCTGAATACGGTTTCTTCCTCCAAATCTTAAGTTCAGCAAATGACACAGACCGGGCACTAATACACTGTTATGAAGTTTATGCTTGATTTTGTTTGAAAATCACAGCAAAAAAGCTTTGTACACCAGCGGAATTTCTATTAGCATATTGAAGCAAACTCGGTGAGCTATAGCAACGTCTTTGATTTAGGTCAGCTTAGATTCTTAACCAAAATTCTGTATTCTACCAACAATGTCTCTGAGTGGACTTTTATTGAGGGATTGCAACTGGGGAGCAACTACTCCTCAGGAATAGTAATCAATGCAAATGAAGAGCAAAACATCTCCAAGAATCTGGAAACGTTTTCTGAGATGATTAAAATATGCAGTAGGAATCTTAGTTTTATTTATTGGTTTTGGAGGAGTTTCAGATTTCCATCTATAAGAGAAGGGGTTTGCAAGGTTTTGATGCTGGCTGTTGACAGTTCTTAGCACTTGCTATAATTTATTCCTCAATGTAACACTATTTCAGCAGTCTGAGGAGAGAACTGGGTTCTTGGAAGGAAACTGGGATGTTCCAACTGAATTAGCCACAAAGACGTGTTGAGATGCTTTTCAGCTCTGTGTGAAAGTTAAAATGCACAACAGAAGTGAAGATAATGGCAGTGTCTGCAGTGGCGAGGATGCTCATGTACTTTAAGAGAGACAGTAAAGAAGGACATTTTGAAAAACTAATCTGTAATTTAGAGTAAATGTCAGGATTTAAGTAAATCTTGTCTAAAACTATAATCCTGTTGATGGTTTTTAAGAAATGATAAACACTAACACGAGTGCCAAGACTGCCATTTCATAGGGAATTCTTTTTGAAAAATAAGAAAGTTTAGAAACACTGAAAGCAATAGGAATATTTCCATTCTCTTCCAGTCAAGGGATGAATGATACAAATTTCTTCTCTAGGTCACAACAGTGGGAAATCCAGGTTTTTTACCTAAAGCAAGTTCGAGGCCTGTAACTGTTAGAGGACTTCATGAACACCATAAGCCCTGCCTACAGAGAAGAGAATGGAGCTGGAGGGTATGTCTCACTGAGCAAATATCCTTGAAAGAGATCTGCTTTCTAGGCAAAAAAATAGAGTATTTTTAAAGACATCCCAAGCTTCCTAAGCTTGTATTTCTTACAGCTTTCCAGTAGTACCCAGTGGCCCCTAATCTAGAAGGCTGTAGATATCAAAGTGTCTATAAAGACTATCTCAATCCCAAAAATGCTATTTGCCTGGCAGAGTTGAGGCATTTTCAGCCACCTTCTGACGTGAAAATGTGATGGGTGACTTCTGGGGAAATATACTGTAATTAATAATTGGGGGTTGGAACTAGATGATCTTAAGCTCCTTTCCAACCCTAACTATTCTATGAGTCTATGATCATGAATGTGCCTTCCAACCCAAACAATTCTATGATTTTATGACTAGTATCGGAGTCAAGCCTGGGACAGCACCTTTCACTCTCCTTCCCACTCTGAGGGAATGATTTAACATGATTTAGCAAGTGTCTTCACTTGTGTGAAGTTCATGAGGGGCTGTGGTTAAGAAAGATTGGTTTTCAGTTTTCGCACAAGCTAGAATCTTAAACTTATCATCCCTCAAACATGAGCATTTTGTGTCTGCCCAAAACACGACTCTTGCTTCTCTTTTCCACTTTCACAATAATAATCTAATTTATACTTCATATCTAACTTGGCATAGTTGCATTCACTTTCAGCAAAGGAGCATAATTTTGCAGTATGTAAGCATCAATTCATCAAATTCGCTCTGGCTGAAAAGGCTTATTATATACATTTTTATTACAACAATAAGAAAGAAATTGCAGGGTACTGTTACAGTGAGCTGCAGCTTGTTTCCTCTGTCTAATCATTTTGGCAAGACAGTTTTTTCCTACAATTTCACTTCTTGCACCCTGCATCTGCAGAATTAAGGCATGTTCCCTAACCAACAGTAAGAAGAAGTATGTTTTGGTGTTGGGCTTTTTTTCATAATAGATGGTATTATAACAAGTAATGTGTTTTCACCACGCTCTTTAAAAACACATTAGTTTTATGAATCCAAACTGACAGAGAACCAAACTTCTCGGCATGTCTCTCGAATTTGCAGCACATTACTATATATCCTATCTATAATCTGAAAAGTTGATTGTCCTTTGATTAATTCCCTCAGTTTAGCTTTATACTGTTGATCAGTTTAGATGCATCTGTCACCCCCACTGTGTCACTGATTAATTCCTCTTACAAGCTGCTTGTGCCCCTAATACTGCTATCCTAGTACTAGGCAATAGCAGGATGTATATGAGTGGGACAACAAATGAACGCACATTTGCTGTGATAGGGGCTAGAAGCCTGAATTCCTTAAAGTCTGTAGAGACACTTGACAACTGTCAGAGACATACCACTGATTACATTAGAAACTAGTAGGTCACATTTTGGTTATTATCTTTCATGCATTCTGGTGAATATATGAAATCACGCTAAGCCAAAGAAAACATTGTGTCATGCTTCATGCTGATTGCATCCTTTTTCTACAGCTAGACCAGACTTTTTCAGTAAACCTAGCGACTTTGCATATACCTCAGATATAAAGTTTATTGCCTGAAGCTTGAAGTTACTAGCATAACTTCTGACTTTTGGGAAACTTATGATAATAACAGGTGTTAATCAAAATGTTTTATTTTTCAGTGTAACAAAATGGAGAAATTGTTTGAGATTAATCAAAGATAAACTTTAATCCAGAGGGGAGCCTTTATCATTAGTGCTTTGGGCAATATGAGAATGAGATTTTTCTATAACAGTTCATGCCCTGAAGGCTCTCTTACCTACATTTCCATCATTTCATAGAAAACTCTTTTCTGAGGTGCTGAGAAGACAGATGTTTAGTTTGCATTCAGAACAAGGTCTGAAGTCTCCATCGTTATGACTGACTATCCAGTCTTTAGCCTCAGGGCTAAGAAGTCTTGTGGCTTGAGAAAAGCAGATCCCCTCATCCCACACGGACCTTAAACGTGAGCTAAGAATAGGAGATATTTGGGGACTCTGGTACTTACTCTTAAAAAGAATCAACTATTTCAAAGACCCAGTTAAAAGGGACATTAACAAAAGAGTTGTCTATGGAACACAGAAAATTAATTGGAAATCATGAATATAAAATTAACATTTTTGCAGCACGTGTTGTGAAATATACAATCAGAACGTATTTTTAAACACAACAAAAAGAGACTTTTAATATGCCAACTTTTTGACTCTCAAATGTTAAGAAATAGTAACAGATGGCTAGTCCAGAAAACAGAACTTTTGCCCAAATGATTTACACTGATTACACAGGAAAATAGTCAGCCACTTGCTGACTTTATGGGCAAAATATAGCAGGGGAAAACAACAGGCATATTCATCCCAGCTTTTAAGAAACCTTTGATTTATCACTACTATATGTGACTGAAATCTCATTCTTTAGTCCTTTCTCTGTTCATTTTCTTTCCATTTCTACTTCACTTCCAGTTTCTGGTCTTTCTTTCCCTACTCCTGACTTCTGGAAAACACTTGATATATAAAAACATGAGAGCAATAAAGCATAACAAAATCCAAGTCAAGCAAATTGTCAAGCTAATTTCTAAATCCTTTTTCACAGCCATGAACCTGTGGGGATACAATTTTAATCTACTCAGAGCAGTTTGTTAATTAGAAGATGTCATTGCCTTTGAGGACTCCAGGTGGTACAATGAAAACTCCAAGAGTCATCACATGCTTCTAGACATCTTTGAAAACATCCCTACAGTGACTAAATGGATCAAAATATGTAAAAATAGAAAAGCTACAAGGGGGTTCAATTGTTTAATCAGAGAGATGAATAGGAATTACAAATGTATGAGCAACTGCCTCTGGGAAAAGCTATGGTAAATACAGCAGAGTATTACATGCAAATATGCTGACAAAATCCACTTTCCTGTAAGAGACAGGTCATCTCCCCGGTGCTATCCATTATCTTCTTAAAGGATGTAGGGTTGCACTTTTAGATTGTTCTTGTCCAAAATTAAATCCACATCTTAAATCTCAACTCATGCCACCTTAGTAATTAGTTATAGCATCTTTTTGTGCCAGTCACTGCCACTGTGATTTTTGTTAATTAAAACCCAGTCATTGCAAGGCAAAATTAAAAATTTAAATGCCTTCAAGTTCCACACCCGTTGCTGATGTGGAAATTTGGAAGCTCTGTTTGAAAAGGCAAAAATCTTTCACTGAAACAACTAATTTGGTGTAGTGTTATATTGCTGCTGCACTCGTTCAGCAGAATAACAAGGCTGAGGTTACTCAATACAATAAGGTTACTTAATATGATAAATAGAAACATGGAGGCTGAATTTCAGTAAGCCATGAGCAAATGAATCAAATCTTCCAATGAGAGAATGATTGGCCAAATGTGTGTGGCAACACATAATTTGTGCATAGCATTGCCTCCACTCTCATGGTATATGCAAAAAAACAGAAGAGCTAGAACAGCTTGTTTGCTTTCATGTGCCTTTTGCAGCTATTTCATCTCATAGCACCTGCTTTCTTCACTGCTATTAAGAGAGAAAAGAATGAATTAAATTCATCCTTTCAGTGTATCCACCGATGTGAACTCACATTACAAAACTTCATTGTTTTCAAAGGCAAAGTTATGACAAGCAGTGAGAAGGGGTTCTGTGTCACATTAAGGCTTTGTAAAAAAGCCAGACTTCTCATACTTTATTAATGAGGATTTTCTTTTGACAGATGTGCTTTGTATCAAAGTAGCTGGAAGTGTCTTCAGTGATACAAACACTGTTACTGGAAACACCTGGGCTGGTTACAGCTGAACAGTGATTTTCAAAGAAAAGTCAATAGGAAATCCACAATCTATCAGTTAATGAGGAGTATTTGCTATGCAGCCTCCTACTGTTTGTGAATCCTTTTGAAGGAACACAGGCAGGGCATCAGACTGGGACAGCAGAGACTCACATTGTTCCTGGCTGTGCCACCACTTTATTGGATGACTTGGATGAGCCTCTTCTTCTTCATGTGTGAGTTTTTCCTACAGCAAAATAAATGTCATGATACTTCTTTCTTTCAGAAGGTCAGGAATGTAAAATGTATTGCAACACATAGGCATTCTTGTTGCAATTGTAAGATAAATCTTTTAAAGCAGAAAACCATTGCTATCTCTTCCTGTGAACACCTTTGCCAGGTCACTAACACTGAGGGACACAGCAGCACTTAACAGGCCTAATTGCCACTGCCGTTATCGCAGTGAAGAATTGCAATTAGCCAAAGGAAAAGCTTTTAGAATCCATGATAACACTGAGTTTTGATAAGGAAAAGCTTCCTTTATGTAACTGAAAAACACAGTGCATGGGTAGCACAGTTTTCCTATTCCTGCTTCAGAGCTACTCACCCATCATCTTCCCACCCCCACATATTTACTAGTATTTTGTGATCTATCTGCAATCTGACAGTGTTGCCTCTTACTAAATCTTGTTGTAAACAAAAGAGTCTCAGACAGTGACTCACTGAACTGAACAGATACTGAAACATTGAAAACAGATTGCTTTTAAGCTAATCAAAGATGCAAGAACTCATTTTGCCCAGTGGCCTTTCTGAGGACTGAGGAGATCAACGCAAAAGGCGAGGGGGGAAGGTTGTTGACTGTTAAGAATAATCTGGTTGAAGTTGAAATGAAATGAGGAATGCACTTAATTATACAATCCCAATGGTAATATCTGAAATAATCAGGTTTCTATTTGTTTCTCATTCCTCCTTGCCACTACCCCTGCCTAATTTCTAATCTTGCTAAAATAATTGTCATTCTGTCCAATGTTTAATGCATAAATAAGGATATGAAGAGGGTTGGAACAATGTAAATATGCACAGTGCCTGCATAATAAGTTTCATCTGTTGCAAAAAATACTTTCCTGTGAGTCATCGGGCCTTCCATATTCTAAACCTGGAAAATAAAGCAAAACTTGAAGAAATGGGATATCATTTAAAGGGAAAAATGGCCATAGATATTTTTTTACTATTTTCTTTATAAATGAGCAATTGTCCCTCAGTATATTATAGCATGAATAGATTTCAAGGCCAGATTGGAGAGGGCCTGGAGCAACCTGGTCTAGCGGGAGGTGTCCCTGCCTGAGACAGGGGGGTTGGAACTGGATGAGATTTAAGGTCCCTTCCAACCCAAGCCATTCCATGATTCTATGATTCTATTGATATGACATGCCTGTCAATAACATGCAAAAATCAAGTCCCTGAGGTTACTTGTGTTTAAATTGCTTTACAAAAGACTACAAAATATTATGGATTACAAGATTATGATTGAAACCAGGCTTTCTTCCCTAAAATTGTGTAAGAAATCATGACTGGTGGCCACACAAGTCATCTCCATCTACCCAATCTGCTGACTTTTACGTATCGATCAGCATTTCTACACCCTGGAAACTCAGGGGACTTAAAGTCTGCTGGAATTTAAGATTTCATGCTTAAAACAATTTTGACAAATACAAAATCTCAAGGGTCTATGTCTGCCTAATTTCTGTATGTGTTCAACAATAGCGCATGTATCGCATGCAAAGAAGGTTCTTATATTCAAGCCAAATAAGAGGAGAATTAACTTGTTACATGTACTCTCTTTCTGGAAGGTTCCTCCTCTCCTGCAGATGGAAGACAAATTACCGTGGACACCTTTCCCTTTCCAGAGAGAAAGCAACTCTTGTTCCAGTGAAGAAATAATGGAGTGAATAGTCTTTGCACCTGACCTCTTTAAGTGGTAACCTCAGCACCAATGGTTGGGTAAGTAAGCCTCGAGAGGTTGATTGCTATGGACAGGAGGATTGAGGCTCCCACTACGCTGAAAATGACCCTGCAAGGGCTCTCACACTTTATATTTACAAAAAAGGTTAATTATTAGAAAGGCTCAAAAATTAAAATTCAGAATACTCAGATTTTTGAAGCAAAAGAAGCTTCAACGTAGACTGTGCTTTTAACCTGTTGAAATGCAAGGCGGAAGTTTTAAGCAGTACACGCAAACACTTCAAAGAGACATTCTACCGGAAATTAGGAAGTTAGATATAGGAGATTATGGGTTTATTGGAGAAATTATTTGTTAAGAGGCTAAGCATTTTTTGGTATCAAAACCAAGAATGTTTTGCAAACATCAGCACTCTGACTTCGAATCTCCTTCGGTCTTAATATTGCATAACTCACGCTAAACCTTTTTTCTACATATATTTCCTCCTCTGAAGCTTTCTGTGTCTGGGATTTGGTTCAGGTTGATCATTCTATCTTAAAATCAGGGATATTTTATTTCAAAGTCTGTGGAGAATAGGGAGCTAGAGAACTACTTCATCATGGAAAACTCATCTACAATAATCCAACATACAAAAAGCATCTGTATCCCCCAGTTATATGCAAAATATCGCAAAGAGATGAAAAGAAGGAATATGAAATTACAAGGATGAAGATGGAACAGGACTGATAAGCAGGGAAAAGGTGCTTGGGACTCACAGTTTTAGATCTGTTATCTTGTCACTAAGAAAGTGGCTGTTTAATTTGTACTAAAACTGAATATTACATCTACTCTCATAGCAGAAGTTCCAAAATTGCTGGAAGAAACAGCTTGCAGGGGAATAGGAAGCAAAATGAAGGAAGACTTTCAAGAGTAGCTGAAGACTTAGCCTGTGAATCACAGAATCCCAGACTGGTTTGGGTTAGGAGGGACTTTAAAGCTCATCCAGTTCCAACCCTTTGTCACGGGCAGGGACACCTTCCAGTAGACCAGAAAAGCCCCCAACAGTCTCCAGGTTTCTTGCAGCCCCTTTAGGCGCTGGAGCTGCTCTATGGTCTCCTTCTCTTCTCCAGGCTGAACCAGCCCAGCTCTCTCAGCCTGGCTCCAGGGCAGAGCTGCTCCAGCCCTCACAGCATCTC
>JAOEHY010013693.1:60912-77637 GCA_025447955.1 Psilopsiagon aurifrons | reverse complement strand
CACAAGTCAAAACCACAGTGCTGCACCAACTACTAAGAAGGAGAAAAATGACTGCTACTGCTGAACCCATGACACCAGAGCAAGACTAATCCAAGCAATAACAATATCAAGCATGTCTAAGTCGTTGGAGTCTGTCAGGAAATCTTGAAGCAAGAATCAGAAGACAGGGATTCCAACTATAACTTTGTCAGGTGCATTCTGTGTCCCAGGACCAAACAGCCCTTCTTAAAGCTGAAGCTTGCGAGGGAAGCTTTTGTCTCCTTTATTGTGTTTGCACAGCATATAGAACAGTGGAGCTTGTTTTGAAGATGGAAAAAAAAAAAAAAAAGAGAGGATAAAAAACTATACACAGTTTATTACATATATCATAAGTTTAAGAACATGTCTTATGTGCTTTCCTTGTCAGAAAAAAACAAGTAAATGCACTCTCTTCAGCAGGTTTATAATGTATTTTCAGAAATGGACATCAAAAATTATATAAAATAAAATAATTTTTAATGTAGATAGCTATTAATTTTCTGAGGTAAAATACAATCCTTAAAAGACTTTCTTATAATGCACATTTTGTAGAAATGAACCTTTATTTCTTGTTCCTCTTCAGAAATATTTACCTGTTTTAGCATAGCAGTTCCTTGTAATACAATGAAAGGAGCCACCTGTAAATAATCTCATTACATTGATGTGAGTTTCATTTTTTGAATTCACTCTGAGTTATAAATGCCAGCCATTCTGATTCCCATATCAGCCACCTAATAATCTCAGTTCTTACTGGTGTTAAAGAATTGTTCCCTGTAACATTTTCCATATTTGCCACTGTAATTTACAAGAACTAGAACTAGAAACTAGGGATTTCCTCTTTCTGTAATCCTTGCATCTGCTTCAAGAGCACCGCGCTCTTCATGTTAGCTGATTAACTTGCTTTACCATTCTCTAGTTTTTGAAACATTGCTGCTTGCATGTAGTTTCACACAAGGTTCAGTTTGCTACCACCATCAATCATTTGGCATCCTCAGACAGGTGAATGGGGAACAGTTCTTGCTGGACCCTTTAGTGTGACGCCCTCCTATCCTCTAGACAAGATGAGGACGTACAGGTTATGGCTTGCTACACTTCACTAACCAGTGTGAAATAATCGGGATCGGCACTGCTAATTTTCTCATGGTATCGCATCACAGCATTCTCTCAATTAATTGCCAGGCATGGTTTGGGGAATACAAATGCCCAGGGACTGGTCTCAAAAACACTTTGGATGCAGCTGCAGGTAATGAAACAATTTAGTCATATTGATGCAGGTGACGGTACATGTGTCCATCCCAGGATGAGATGACTCCCAGCTTTGTTAACTCATTAGTTTATTCATGGGCAATTTAGCCAGACGGCCCAACAAGGCAGCTTTCCACTCTTGCCCTGGACCGCACTCACTTGTGCTCTATTTCTGTGCTGGTAGGAGTCTGGACTGTTCATGGATCCTCTGTATGCCACAGCTATCTTTCAAAGGATGACAAAGTCCATGGGTCAGCCCCTGCAGACAGCCTTTCTTGGGAAATACAACCATTTCTCCCCATTTTGACTGTCCAGGAGACTAGGACCCAGCAGAGACTGGGCAATAGGAACTGTTTGATCGTCTGTCAAACTTTCAGTGTCATAGGAATACTGATGACATTTTAAACAGCTACAGTAGGTGGTCTGAAAACAGCCCTGTGCCACTCTTACCCCATGTACAGAGTGCAATAATATTACTCTTTCTCCTCCTTGAAATGTTGTGGTGAAATATTTTCTGATTGTCAGGGGTTGTTATTAGCAGAACAAGTATATTTTTCAAATACAGGCTGGTACTTTCTTGTGCCCACACACAAATACTGAGAAAAGTGAGAGAAACGAAACACATGAGAACAAGTGGTGAAACCTGCTGTTTTAACAAGTTGGAAATGAAAACATAATGTGGTACACAACTCATTAATTAATTTTATTACAACTTTATGCCAATTTTTATTAGATATTTTTATTGGATTAGGAATTGCATTTTGAGATTATGTTAAAAATGTGATGGTGTTTTCCTATTCTCATAGTAGATGTAAAATTTAAATGGTCTTATTTTAATATGTATTTCTCCTATAATTTAGCTTTTGCCATTTGGCAAACTCTTTAGAGTCAAACATTTGGCATAAAATCAAGTCTAACTCTTTGCAGTCAGAGATTAATGATCTGTCTGTAAAGTTTCTTTACTGTATGGTTAATACCCTTAGCATGAAGTGCTTCCACTTACTAATGTTACTTTAGCAGTTTGTAAATGACATTAACAAATAGCAGCCATTTTACTGTGGTTCTATAGCACAAATAGCTCCAGCGATGCTACCTCTTCTTCCTTGCAATTAAAAGAAACATTTTAATCCAAATAGTACATCTGTCAAGGAGCTGTCAAAAAGAAACGGCTAATAGGAATATCCTTTCATATGCTCTGAAGGAAGCTTATCACATATATGGATTTAGCAAACATGCACTGTCAGTCGATGCAAGAAGAAATAGCAGTCATGCAAGAATTTCCATTGATTTAGACAGTGATCAAGAGAAAACAGTTTACTGTACCACTACTGTTTTCGGTTTTTAATTCCAGCCACAGAGAGCCTCTGTTCTCAGAGGAGGTCTGTGTGTCAATTCATAAAAAGAAAAGCCATCTCTGGTGACACTGGCTAACGTTCAGTTTTAATAAACATTTAATTGATCCAAGGCTCTACTGTTGTTAAAATGCATCATAGTATATCACACTGAATACCTGATACTTGATACTTGAAAATTTTAGTTATATGAGCAGTATAGCAATAAATATAGAGAAATTAAATTTAGTGGTTAAAATTCAATTTTAACATAGCTTATTTCTGCTATACAAATGCAAGTTCTGTTGACTTCAACAATTTTTTTTCTAAAGGAGAAATTGTCTTCTTGGGCTCTGTCTTTAACTTGCCTGATGAAGGCTACCATATTCTAGCTGAAGCATGAAATAGATTAATTGTATTTAATTTCAAGCCTCTTCTGAATACAACCGGTAAAGGTATTCTTAGCTTCCATTTTTTATGCTATTATAATTTCTTCTATACATTCTCAGATAATTATGCACCACCTATGAAGACGCATGAGAACAGTTCATACTCTTTCCCTGAGTCAGTGATACTCTGTACCAGCCAGGATCAAGTCTAGTGCATGGGTCAGAAACCATAATTATTTCTCCTAGCACTGCAGGTGTGCACAAGTACCCATTCTTTGGCAGGGCCAGGTAAATATCTGTGTTTGACAGAATCTCTGGAAGCTATGAATGGCAGTGTAATCCCATTGTATTTAAGAGGTAGTTCTTTTGATGCCCGTATGAAAACTATTTCAGATTAAAAGACAATGTAATGCATCATTTGAATTATTTATTATTTTTTTAACTTCTTATACTTCATACATATACCTTAATATTTTGGATTTTTATGCCCTGGTTATACAGTAATTAATTTCTAGCTATCCACTTTGCTACATCCATTTGATTTCACAGGTTTTAATCTGAAGTTAAAGTATATGGCCAGTTTACTGCATTTTGAAACAATATTTACCTTTCTGTGTTGGTCTTACCAGCTTAAATGTCAAACACCTGCTGTTGAACTCTATTAACTCTTTTACTAGAATATTTTTCCTTGCTTTTCTATTTTTCAGTTGTGCAGCTACATCGTAGTTGCAGGACACATTGTCATTCTCCAGGTATTTATGCAGGCATCTTTTTATTAACTATTTATGAAAGGAAACAACTGCCAAGGCCTGAAAGGTTTCCGCATCATGCAGTTCCACTAAAAGAGAAGAAAACGTGGAGAGTTTTGAGATGTGGAGATTCTATGAAAAAAGTACAATTGGACTGCAGAGGACTAATTACAGTTATGGACTATGCTGGTAGATTGAAGCAATTATTCCTATCAGGGGACTGACTTGCATATTGATAAGCTTAATTCCGTCTACCTGGAGACTGGTTGTGCCTATGGCTTCACAGGAAGATGGTTTCTCCCTTTTATTCTGCATGGAATATGGGTTTAGGATATGGCTTTATGAATGGAACTGCCCTCAGACAGAAAAAACAAACATAAACTTGAAAGGAAGAGCATTGGGGCATTTTTGTGCAACAAGAGTTTTCTCAGAAATCATCTGCTTTGTGTAATAAAAAAACTGCTTTGGTTGGGAACTGGGATAGCATTTTGATCTGTGAAAGAGATTCAGTTGACACTGAAGTGTTATATTGTCAAAATCCATTTGCCTAAGGACAACTAAGATTTTTCTAGACTACCCTGCATATGACTCTATGACTGTAGAAATAACAAAACTTTGCATAATATCTGTAACCTGCTAAAATCCCATCACGTTAAAATCAGTACAAAATTTCCAATTAAGTCAATCATACCAAGATTTTAACTTCCAAATATACCAGGAAAAATGAATTTGACTGTTAAAGCGTAGCCTTCAAAATGCATTTCATTTCATATTTCACTGGACTTCATACAAACATGACTGATGGAATAGAAGAGCTTTAATTACCTGTCAGAAATTCATTTCCAACATGTTTTCAGGAAAATGTGCTTCCAAGCAAGCATACATTTTTCTACATTTTTGTTTTAAATTATATTTGTGCAACAGTGCTTCATCTATCAATATCTAAGCAGGACTTTATTATTGTTTAAGCTACATCACTGAAGGAATTACCTGAAACTTTTAGGAAACTTGAAATACATTTAAGAGCAAATCCTAGAGTTACTGAAGTGAACAAAAGTTGCACTACTGATCTGCATCTGAGCAGAATATAGCTGCTTTTGCTTTATGTCTTCTTTCAAAGATCTACAGCAAGGCTATTCCACTTTTTCCATAATCTTTTGTGTTAGCGTTTGTATCAAAGAAGGTCTGAAAGACCATTAACAGAAACAGTTCTGATCTCGGTATGTATTTCCTATGAGTATATGCAGTGAGATGTAGTTCAGGTGCTGAATTTTAAATATTGACTGTATGTAGGATTTTCAAAAGTACTTCATAATAGTTATATGTATTTCCCTTGAAATTGCTGGGATTTTTGCTTTGACAAAATTCGTAGCATGGTTAGGAAGAAGGCTGAGTGCTTTTGAAGATTCCAGAGTATGATTAAGTTGGTATAGGGTACAGCTCCATTTCCGTTGAAGCTGATAAAACAATCTTTAATTTACTTCAGTGAAACTTGGTGGCTATGTCACAAAATTTATTGTGGTGTTAAACTAAATAATTATTACAGGCTGAAGCTTTAGTGATCTGTAAGATCTAAATGAAGGATAAAATGTTGATCCATTTTCAGTGAGTAACACTTTAAAAGCAATTATGTAGACTTCATTGGAATTAGTTATATGGGTGGATATTAGTGCAGTTATTAGAATCTGCTCCAAAGAAGGGAAAGAAAATAATATTTATCTTGTAAAGTGTACAGAAGTACTGACTACACCAGGCCAAATGACAGTAACCTGCTCCCCATTAAATATATGCAGTTTTACACACGGAATGAGTTGCACAAGTGTGAAATTGACATCTGCAAAGTTCTGTTTTTATCCAGAAACAGTGAGCCAAATAAACACTTAAAATACATAATGATTACTTTACTCTTTTTAGGGCAGCTGAGAAAAGTGGCGTGTACAACTGCAGCAGTTGTGAGTTATGGCTTGTAAAAATATTATAGAATGAACATAGCTATTTGACCACATTTACTGCTTGTTGTTGCATTATGTATGTTTCATAAAATTTAATATATATAAAATTCATATAAAATTTCCATTATACATTAAACTTATGAAAACATTGTCCTGTTCAAGGTGACGACTTTTTATTTATTTATTTATTTTATTTATTTTACATATGAGGTCTATTTTAGCTGCTTTGGAATTAATTAATTTAGTAGGTGTACCCTATTTCTTTTACCAGTGTATGAAATATAATACTGGTTCTGATGGTCCTCTAATGGTGTTTTGTATGTGAAAAATTTCTGGCTGAGCTGACCTTCAGTTAGCCCTCAGATAACTTGCCATTATTTCCTGCCATTTTCTCACCTTCTGTGGTATGTAAACCAATACCTTCTCTGAGAATAGTTGAAAATTAGCCAGTAGATGTCTTAAATCCTCAAAATTTGTATATATTATTCTTACTACCTTCTGACACAGTCGCTCAAAAGTTTCTAGTGAAATGGAGGAGGATTATGCTTACCTTGTAAAAAGGGAATTGAGCCACAGATAAATGAAGTTTACTGAATTTTTCAGGCATCTGAATTGCCCAGGAGGAGAATAAAATTGCCTGCTACACTGCTTCCTACCCAAGACAAGATGAATGCAGAATGTAGGTTTCTAAACATAAGATGGAGCATCACCTGGATGTATGTGTGCCTACATTTACTAAGCCTCAATATTCTTGAACATTCCCCCCTCCCCATTACCCTATTTGCCCCATTGACCTATGTTAACTTTTTTGTGATTGGGAGTCTGTGTGGGAAAACTTTTGCTGGAGAACAAAGGATTAGTAGTTTCCCTACTTATACCTTGCAATAGCTGATTTTCTAACATACTCACCCAGAAAGTAAAACCCCTGTATTCAATATCTTGACCTGAGAAGATTTAAATAAGCTACTCCCTGAACAATGCCCTTATAACCAATGTCTAAAGATTATGACTGTCAAATTGTACACACAACCATCAGCAGCCATGCATTTTATCATCTCCTCTCAGATCTTCTTGCCAGTCCTATATCTCTTGTTGCCTAAATAAATGCTTCATATAGAAATAGTCTTATATGAAAAAAGAACCCATGAACAAGTATATTGTGTTGACTGATAATATTGCCTTTCTGGCAGCTAATGAGTCCCATACCTCTGGTTTGAAGGATAATGATAAAAAAGGTACTAGATTGCATATTTCTGTTAATTTTACACTTCTTATGCCATGAAGTTCATTAATCTCTCAGGTACCCAGCGCACTGGTACAGCCAGAATAGTTACAGAAAACACACCAGTGAGGATGTGAGTTTAATGGAGGGCATGGATTACTCCATAACATCTGTAGAAGAAATCTTGCACTGCCTTGGGCTCCTGTTCAGCAAAACCTGCAATCAGATGCTTTTATACATGGTTTAGAAACAAATGCACCGGAATCTTTAATCCCATGCTTTATTCCTTTGTTATACACAAGTGAAGGTGAACAGCCCAGTTCCCTTGTAAAGGCACATATGCTGTGCAGGTAAAACAGTTTTGGACAGTAGGAGGCAAGCACTTTACTTCTTCCAAAGTGCAGTTTTGCAGTTTCATGTTTTAACCACGCTAAGGCATGGGGCTAGCTAAGGTTGGCTGAACACTCAGATCCCATGTAAATAATCCTTTGGAATAGAAATTCCTTAAAAATCCATGCAGAATTCAATGGATTTTGTCTTTGATGAGATTATTTACATGATCTATTTTATTAATATAGCGCAAGTTAATTAAGTTCTTAACCTACTTACATGTTCTAGTTTATTAATATAGTGCAAGTTAATTCAGTTCTTAACCACTTGTAGCAATTAAACTTTTTAAAGCATTTTCTACTGTTTAAATTGCACAACAACATACGTGTTTCTATTCTCTCTTTTGCTTTCATAAAGCTGGGATTACATGCAGAGGGAAATGCAGGCATGGAGGCAAATGCAAGCTCCTATCAGCAATAGTTATCTTGCAGAAAGATTTGTGAGTGTGCTGGTTCAGAAAGATTTTAACAAAGTCAGAAACTGATAGCACCGGCTAGAGCCAGGCACGATGCAGGCAGGTGCTGAGCGAGCTTCCCCAGCTCAGCCTCTGCCAATGCACGTCCCCCCGACCTGCAGCACTGCAGCTGTTCCTCTCTGTGCCAAGTAGTGTGGTGGTGGTTTGGGGATTTGGAAAAGCACATTCTTTGCACAAATACATTTCAGGTCTCCAAAGGGCAGTGAATTAACCCACTGTATCACTTCCAGTGTAATGAATTTTTAAATTCCTCTTTCTAAGCTCAAAAGCCTCCTGTTCTTCTGCAGGGCACAGTGATGAGTGTCTTTTTCTTTCTTCCTCTAACTCATTGTTACATTTTGATCTTTTTGCTTAATTTACTTCTTTAAGAGATAAACATACATTTTTATACGAAGAATAATTTTCTTTGAACCATATTAAATTAACAAGGTGAGAGAGGAAATATTTTAATAATTCAGGGGCAGATTCTCTACCCTTTGAAGCAGTGATGAGCTCTCTTTGGTGTCAGTGGTCTGAGTTAGTGCCAACAGTGGGATTCTGGAAAGAGATATTTGTCTTATCTGGGTGTTAAAAGGGCACTCATCTCATTAACTGGTTTGATATGTGATTTATAGTACTGCATATGAGTCCTGAACAATTATATTGTGAAAGAGATTTCAGGTTTTTAAATCTAGGTCACACTTTTCAGTCCTGATTCAAGAGCAGCCTCATAGAAGAAATGCAAGATTTCAGCTCATTGGTGTTAGTGTTCTACAGGAACAAAGCTGTAAACTGGTTGATGGTAAAATGGTTGATGATGTAATGAACTATCAGAAAGTATGTAAAGATTACATTGGTAAATGTTCATATTCATGTTCTTGATCTTTTCTAAGACAGGGTTTTAATTTACTCTGGTTCATGCCAGAACTTAAGTGCGGTCTCAGTGGGTGTGTGTTAAGTGGCCTGGGCTGTACTGATGTGCAGTAACCATTTGCATACAAACACTCATCGTGTTTCTACGTTTGTATACATCATGGATCACCTCACTGACGTGGATGATCTTCACTTCCAAATTTATTTATTTTTTTCATTCTGGGATAAAAGAAAGATGCATTACTTCATAGTACAGTTTTTGCTTACTGCAGTTCCTCACTTTCAGATTTCAACACAATAGGTAACAATGAGACTTTGACAATTTTGTTACTATTCATCATGTCCCTTAGATAAGAGATATCAAAGAGTAGTATCAGTGAACCACAGAATGGTTTGGGTTGAAAGAGTCTGAAAGCTCATCCAGTTCCAGCTCCCTCTGCCACAGGCAGGGGCACTTTCCACTAGACCAGGTTGCTCAAAACCCTGTCCAACCTGGCCTTGTACACTGCCAGGGATGGGGCAGCCACAGCTTCTGTGGGCAACTTGTGCCAGTGCCTCACCATCGTCACAGAAAAGATTTCTTTCTAACATCTAATCTAAATCTCCCGTCTTTCAGCTTAAAGCCATCCTTCCTTGCCCCATATCTACATGCCTCTCTGGGAAGTCCCCCTCCTTTAAGTACTGAAGGCCTCCTTTAGGTACTGAAGACTACTATAAAGAGTAGCAGGAAAGGGATTTTTGTTAGTTTTTTGTTGATTTTCTTCAGGATCAGGTCAAGCTGGGTTAAAAAACCCACAACACTCTTCTCCTTCCCCTCCCCCTCCCTCAAAAGGAATCCTACTCTGCACGAACAATTTTGCGCTTTTGCTGGAAAGAAAACATTTTTTTTTCCTTGACCATTTGTTTTCACTTCCTTGGGGAGTAGTCCATTTTACCATTATTACATTTATTAAGAATCTATGTTTCCATTTTGTTCCTTTAAATGAAAGGAAAATGCTGACATGTTACGAAACAATAAATTTACTTAGAAAAGTGAAGAGTGAGAAAGAATGCCAGGATATTTATTTATTAAACCGTGACATTTTCCGACTGTGCGACAGAGCTTCCGTCACAGGACTAGTGAGTGGCATCCTCGTCATTCTTCAGAGTTCCTGGTTATGTTAAGATCTTTAGTCACTTGCTGCTTATTTTTAAGAATTCTTTCCAGAAGGGAAACTATGCTCAGTGATGTCTGACAGCATTTGTTGAAAGCCTGAAGCTGTCACTGAGGAAAGTAACAGCCTGTGTATATTTTCTATATGTAGTAACCAAAGAAGAAACTTTAAATAATGAAAATAAGTAATAATATTGTAATCTTAAGCATGGAAATAGAAAAGGTGAAAAAGAAGAAAATTCTCTGTTCCCCATGCTCCTACGCCAAAATAAAACATGGATTTTAGTAATAAATAAATAAATGAAAACCCAAACAACATTACTCTTAAATTCTAAAAATATACAGTGTTTTGATGGAAACAAAAGGAGCTGAATGTTACATCAAAGATCTATGAATTAATGTAAATCAGTCTTTAATAATATGCTGGATGACCCCAGGAGAGATTTCTTTCAAAGTGGAAGAAGTTAGACCTTTCACCTTCTGAAGAAGATGTACAAATTTCAGGTTTGAATTGTACAGCAGGGATAAGGATATTCTACTCTACTGAGTACATAGTAGCAGGAAACAAATACTGTGAAACCTTGTGATCTACGTCAAAGACTAAGAGTAAAATAAAAAAGTGGCTTAATCACCAGTATCCAACAAGTATGTTTATCCTCCTGGTCCTGTTCAGTTCTTGGTTCCCTGAATGACAATAGTCAGATTATCTGTACACTGACTGATAACTGTGAGCCAACTGCACTCCATGGGATGAGCCCCTCTGGTCCAGCACCACCTCTTGATGGTGTTGGCTTGCAGTTGCAGAGAAGCTGAACAGCTGTTGAATTCCTTCCTGTGCAGCTGCCTATATCTGGGTATTTAAGGGCTCACTATCGTGTGACTTCAGAGGGCATGGAAGTCTTTGGAAGTGCCTCAAAGCTGGCAACTCATCCACAGCTGTGAAAAAGTTGGACAAATCTAAGCAGGTAATTAACTCTGCAAGAACATTTATTTTCCCAGTTCTGTGTCTAATTTTACAAAGTTAGAGTCCCTGAGCATTGCATTTGAGCACATGGAACAAACTTAATTTATGTCTAATGTGAGCATTATCTAGTTATAAAACCTGCATCCAACAAACACCACCCTAGGTGGTCTTGTATATACAAGGTACTAAATAATATTTCAAATCATGTTAGCTTGCTCATCTTAAATGAACCAACAGAAAAATAACATTATTTACCTTATCTACGTAAGAAGAACCAGCCCTTTAAGATACCTGTGCTTAAAGATCTTGCTGCAGAGAGCAATGTTGAGTGGTTTTGATCCCTGTGTTTAAAGTATTGGAGAATTATTTTTAACTTCTACAAAATGTTGACTCTCACTGTAATACCTTTTGGAGAATCAAAGAAAATATCTTTCATTAACTAGTAGAGAAACTCACTATCTTAATGGTTACCTTGAATAAAATAGAATTTGCTAGCAGTTTCTCTTTGATGACAAATAGTCTTAAAAGATAAAATATCTCAGAACCTCATACAAATTCGGAGAGCTCTGAGTGCTCAGCCAGTTCAGCAGCAAAGACATCCACAAATAACATTCGAAAGACAGTAATGGCCAAAACCACAGAATTACTTCCTTTTACTGTAAAACTCGAAAAGTGATTTTAGTATTTTGCCTGACGACCACTGAGGTAAAAATGGGTTATACCATTAGTTTCAGTGAAATCAGAGATAGTCTAAAATATCGTATTTAGTGAAAATAAAATTAATGCTTGTAATTTACATTATGCAGCAGATGTCATGGCAATGCTTTTTTGACAAATCTGAAACAGTTTTTAGTCAACATGGGAAAGTTCATTGTCTTTATAGACTAATATATATTGCTCCCCCAATATGCTTACCGTGCAAATTAAACTGCTGCATGGCTATAAAATGTTACTAATAGTCACACATGGAACACTTCTGGAAGTTCAGGCCTTCTTTCAGCATATGTTAATTAGAAGAAGAGTAATTTTAGAGGCTACATGGGGTACTGTCTGCCATACACCTTCCACAAAAGTTCACTTACAAAAAAGTCTTCTGAAAATGCGTAGTCTTTAATGGCATGAAAGAAGTCAGCAGGAAAGAGAACAGCAAAGAAGCAAGACATTCCTCACAACTGGACTTCATAGTCTCATCCATTCTCCTTCAAATCAATAATCCTAGATGAAATGAATTTCAACATCAGCTATCCAAATCTTGCGCAGCCAATATAAACTAGTGCTCTAGGTTTCTTCTCTTGCAAACTGCAGGAAATGGGCTTCCTGTGCATTATCCACTTCTTCCACCGACTGTAGGAGGAATGAAGAAGAGTAACTTAGACTATAAATATAATACTGAGATGGCCAAATATAGGTGAGATGAATCCTTCCTCTTTGTATTCTGCAAACTGAAAATGCTGGAGCTGTATTTGTGAGATTATTTAGCTAATCTAATGCTCACAAAAATCACTAGAAAAATTTCTACCAGTTGTACTGAGTGTGTTTGCTGTCCCTTGATTTCTGCTTTCATGTGTAGTTGCCAGTAAGAGATTTCTTTTCTGTTTTAGCAGGATAGTAGCACTGTTACAGCTCTTTTCATGGTACAGCACAACCTTGAACTCATGACCCAGCAGCACTACTCATAAGATAAAATGAGTTGCCTTAAGCAACGCAGTAAGCAAACTAAAATCATTGCATATACATGCACTTTAAAAAGTGGTATTAGTGAAAGTTTTACTAATGTATATAATTTTAAACACTTACATGTGAAGAAATAAGCTTGGTATATTGATATGCACTGAACAGAATCAGGCCCCCAACACTTAATAAGTTGCTTCAACTTGCCTGTTGAATAGACCAAAGCCTGTACTTCTTTTGCAGCCTGGACCATAACATTCAGCAGTTGAAGGACCAGCCTGCAGTGGCCAGCATTACTTTGTGACATTTATAACCGGTTTTGGTTTTGGTTTATTTGATTTTTTTTGGTTAGTTGTTTGGGGGTTTTTTTTACAAAACCATAGACATAAAATGTGTGCTATTTTTCCAGGTAAAGGACCAGCCCAAACCAGGGAGATAATGCTGCCCTGATACGTCTCCTTGAACTATAATGATGGAGAATGTTTCTTCAGATAAAAGCTGTCTCCTATGCACCCTGCATACTCTGCTTATTATTTTTCTCTCTTTGGTGCAGGACTTTGTCTCTTCCCTTTTGCCACTCTTCACCAAGTCTCTGCAAGAAAATGAACTTTACTGAGACAACTAGAGCTGTGTTGCTATGTGCTATGTAGAGTGGATTGACTTGTGTTTCAGAAGCTGAACAGCCAAAGGACTTAATCTCACATTCTTGGGGTACGTTTCAGAGTAAAAGTGGTGAAAACATGGCATTAAAGCAGTAAAGAAGGGGACCCAATTTAGAGGCAGGAAGCCAGATGTTAATTAATAAAACCAACATAAGAGGGCTGTTTGGCTCGCCGAGAACATTCTCTCAGCTGCCTGTTTGTAGGCTGTTCCCCAGTTAATCAGTTCTGCTGCATTAAATTTCTTTAAAAGAAATTTTCTTCCCTGGTTGCTTAGAGCCCTGCTGAATCAAGCTGAAAGCTCTGTGAGGGGTGGTGAGGCAGGCCAGGGAAAGTAATTTATAGAACGTTACAACTCTACTACTACCTTCAGCAGGGTTAAATTTACATCTGCAAATGGCCCTGCCTGTTTCACTCAATTAGGCTCATTCTGTGTGCAGTGCTCACTCAGATGGCTCTCTGTCCAGAGTGGTGTGAGCTTTCACTTCTCAGGATGAAGTGGTACAACCCCTGGAGCAAAGATGCAGTAGTAACAATGTGACTGTGCTGCTGCTTCTGTAGCTTCTTCCATATATTGATCATTATATGACTGCAAATGTAACTACTTGAAGCAATATGCCTTAAAATTATTAAGTGGCCCTTAATTTCATATCATTTAAATCTCCCAGGAACAGATTTCACACTGTGCATTATGTCAACAGATTCGTGAATTGTTTCCAACTGTTCGCTGAAGAGAAGTGGGAGCCAGCAAAGAGGAATGTAGAAGATTATTCATCAAGAAAATCTTTATTAAGCAATTTAAATGGGTTATTTATCTATCAAATGTACTTTAAGTAATGCTTATATTAAGCTAATGCCTAAAGCCTCTTCCAGCTGTGCCAAGCAAGCAAGCATTAGTATCAAGGAGGCATTCTGCATCAGAGGTTACAGTCTTACAGTGTTTGCTTAAAGATGCAGGCTACCTGAATGAGGTAAGTAATTTGCATATTCTTTCTGAATGTCATCAATAATAATACTGGAATAAAGTAGAGGATTTATTTTTCTTCAAGCAGTACTTTAAGACTTTTGTGCAAGTATATTACTGAAGCCTAGCCTATTGGAAAGTGATGTGTTCTGAAGTATTCAGAGGACTATAGGCAAGAATAATTCAATTGCCACTGAATATCTTTCATGAGTCAGCAAAATGTAGGTCTTTGGTCACTGTATAGAATTAAAAGTCTCAAATTATTCTACCTCACAGGTGGACAACAGGGCATATCAGACTTTCAGATGTAGGTAAGATTATAATGAAAGTGGAAACTGGGGACACATGAGTATCCCAAAGCAGTGGGATTTAAGACATAAATCCTTATCCTCAGGATTTCATATTGGTTAGCTTGAGCAGTTCCCTGCTTGGTTCTTGGCAAACCCCATTCTGAGGTGCCGCAGTCTCCCTCTAAGTTATTTAAGGCTCCTCCACAATCATAGGTTGAAAAGGCATTTATGGAGCTTTATGGGACAACAACTGGGCTGTTCACTCACATTTCGGCCCCTGGGATGACATTGTTCTTACTGGGGCAACTCAGCTGATAAACTTTCTGATATTTTATCAGCCTGGTGCCTTTGCAAAACCAAACTTTTTCAAAAGATGAAAAAATTGCAATGCTAGGGAAAACTCTGAAAATGGAATAAACCACTTTTTCTACATGAAGCTTTGCACAGATGATGGGAAGACAGAAATCTCAGTAGAAAGCTCTGTTCTGTGTCATGCAGGGAGAAAAGAATGACAGCAAAATCCCGTGAACCTTGGTTTGGGAAAGGAAAAGCTTTTATTTGCCCTTTAATGATTACAGACCCTTTGGGGAAAGAACTGTGAGGGTGGAGGAAGAGCAAAGAAGAGGTGAACACCCTTGAGCAACAAGATAACATTTGTATGGGGGCTGACAAGGAACAAGAGAATCACAGAAAAGACAGTAAACAGTGATATTTATTTTAAAAAGGAAAGGAGAATTGCGAAACTTGTTTATTAAATGAAACAGAAGCTGAGCAGTCTTAGAAAGCCTAATTCATGGTCCTTTGGGCAGGCTCAAGGTGTGGTTGCAGTCATACTTGCAGTGATTCTGATCCAAAGTAATAAATTCAAAGAAAATGCCCCCATTAACTGTAACAAACTTGGGATCAAACCCCAGATGAATTGTGCTGCTCACAGGCTCATAGCTGAGCTACACTAGCTGTCAAACAACCAAAAAGTGTCTCCCCTGGGTAGCTTGGCATATAAACCTTAGGTATCCTTACAGATCAACATGGGGAATGACATGTAAAGAAAGGCAAATGGGCATTTCTGATGTCAGACACCATCCGTCTTCAATTAAGTTAGCTTCTGAAATGTTTCAAGTATCCAAGCTCTTTTTGAAAACCCAGTTGACCCAGAAGTCTCTAACAAAGCAGTCCTTAAAACCATCCATATTGCTAGTTTGTTTGCTTGATGGGGGGTTCTTAGTACCATAAACCCCAGTGCAGAAGTTAATAATTTCATACATTATCACTTTGAATATGCAACAGAAAACTCAAGGCAGCTGTTTCAGCTCCCCTTTAAAGGGCAAAGATTGCTTTTATTGTGTGCCCTACTTCATGGCTTGTTTGAGGCCAGGGCAATTATGGGATGAATGACTTCCCTTTAGCTGTTGATGTGTAGGCTTGTTGTTGTGTGTGTATTGTTTTGGGCTTTTTGTTGTTGGTGTTCTTTGTTTTGTTTTGTAAGAAACTGGAGGCCATGTGATAAAGCAACAAAAGCTAACAGGTAATGATCAAAAAAGGAAATGGCCATTGCTGAGTTGGCATTTTATTGTCTTGTAAATATAAAATTAAAATAACAATCACATTTCTGTGGAGGCTGTTCTTACTAAATTTCCACTCCAAGGGTGGGTATGACTTTGGCTTTAAGCACCACAGATAAGAAGGCAGAAAACTTGTCAAATTATGCTTTTTTCAAAAAAATTTTTTTTTTTTTTTTTTTTTTCTCTTGGGACATAATGGTATTTGTCATGGGAATGTATTCACTTTTATTCACTTGTGCTGGCCCTGATCTCACTAAGTGGTTGTTCATAACTGAGTTTAGCATTTTATTTGTGAGCAGGTTAGCCCATGAAGACTTCATAAATATCCATCTAAAAGCCCTTTTTTGTTTTCTGCTTTTGGAAAAAAGGCAGTGTTCTAGTTGGAGGATTATCCTGAAAATATGTATTCAGTTGCTAATTATTGAAGAAACAGAAATCAAAGGACCAAAACTATAATGAAACATTGACAACTGACATTTCTTTAAGTGGTATTTTGAGAACAATTTCTTTTTTCTTCTAGGAGATAGTTATATAGACAGATAGAGCATTTCATACTGGCTGCTCTATTACTCTCTTCTAGTGATCCGTGTGGGTAGTACTGATATATATAGCAGTAGCCCAGAGAACATAAAGGAGGACTACAGAGCTCTTGGAGAGGTGGTCAGGGGCTCTGGAGCTCAGATTATCTTTTCCTCAATTCTCCAGAATACAGGGCAGGACCTTAAAAATGCGAGGAGGATTGGCCAGGTTAATAAATGGTTGTAAGGGTGGTGCTATAGTCAGGGGTTTGGGTACCTTGAACATGGGGCTCCATTTAGTAGGCCAGGTCTACTGGGGGC
>JAOEHY010013693.1:0-56736 GCA_025447955.1 Psilopsiagon aurifrons | reverse complement strand
AAAAATAAAAAAAAAAAACACAGCTCAACACCAGCCACCAAGAAGGTTAAAAACGACTGCTACTGCCGAACCCAGGACAGTCCTGTCTCTGCTTCCTCCCGGCTTCCCCTCCTCTCTGGCAGAGCATAGACTCAGAAAGTCCTTGGTCAGACTAAACATTACTGAGCAGCAACTAAAAACATTGGTGTTATCAGCACTGTTCCAGGCTGAAAGTCAAAAACACAGCACTGCACCAGTACTAAGAAGGAGAAAAATGACTGCCTGTGCTGAACCCAGTAGCTGTAACTTGCTATGAATTTGAAATTTGAACATAAATTATTCGTTTACAGTAAAGTTATCCATAGATTCTGTCATGAAAATATCTATTAACCATCGACATTCATAGAAAGGACCTGCATTTGCAGATTGCCTTGTTAAATGCTTTACTCAACAGAATTTAAGCCATAAGCTTCCATCTTCTACAGAGCCTTTTTTTTCTTCAAGGAAAACGGGGTTTTGGATGGAATGCCTGACTCTTAAATAAATGAATTGTCCATTCTTTTGGTCCCTTTAGATGCATCAGCTTATATAAAAGTAAATACAGGTGCATCAGTATTTGTGCTACATTGTGCTACACAACCTGGACCCAGCCTGAGATGTAGTTGTTGCCAGTCTCTAAGCAATTCCTACCACTCTATTTCCGTCTGTCAGAAAGATTTTTTTAGCAGTCTTGTGTCTTTTTTGAACTTAAAACTTGTCAGAATTCACAGAAGTTAATCCCATACCTGTCCGATGGGTAAATTGTGCTTCTATAAGTTTCACCACTTCTGCTGTGGTGAGCACCCTCAGGATACTTAGGATGCTGAGGTTGCTCTGAGAGCCTGTCAACTGAACCAGACTGCACAAAACCGGAGAAGTCTTGTCTTTACTCCATGCCCTATGGTCAGGGAACTGACACCAGGTGTGGGACATTTGTGTTCAGTTCCTTTTTCTACACAAATCAGATTACTGTCTTTGTTACAGTCTTTTAAGTAAGAACTGTCAACCCCAGACTGCAGGATTCTTGGTGAGGTGACGCTGGATATATCTCAGAAATGTAGTGAGGCATCACAACAGCATTATTTTGGTAATCTCACTGCTGTGCTTTGCTGCAGAGCTTCCCCATCCATGGGGCACTTCACTGCTAAAACTTCAGCTTATTAGGTGTGAGACATGGCATGTACTTCTCAAGAGAGATGTAGACAAATTGAAAAGCCCACAAATGAAATTATTTAATATAAAGAAATGAAGACTGAAGATTTTGCATATGTTAAGGGTGGTCAATAGCAAAAATGTTGTATATTGTTCACTACATCTATTGTAAACAGTATAAATAGGTAGCAAGGAAGATTAAGCTTGGGAAGAGTTTTCTGTGAGGATTTTTAAACACTGAGACAGAATTTGTCAGGAGCTGTGGTAGTTTTAAAGAACTGGATAGACAAATACTTGTTGGGAATAGTCTTAGCTGTTGCTGCATTAGAACAGTAATTTTCTCATACTATGCATATTGTATGATCTCTGAATGTGGTCTGCGGAATCCTTGGTCTATGCATTAGACTGAACTTAGGCTTCAATGAATGCTAATGTCATTCTGAAGTCCCCTTTACAGTTTTGTTCTTCTCTGACTTCTCACCTGTAATCACATGATGAAGGGAGAATATCCTAAAGACTATGCACAATGCTAATGCTGAGTGACTGGTACACTGGATTTGGGATCCTGCAGCATAAGACCAAGATAGGTTGCTTCAATCACAACCTCCTAATATGTCCCTGTAAAGCATTCAAAATGCAATGAGATTAGTAACATCTGAAATAAATATTTAAATAGGTGTATTGGTGCCTCTAAGATCAACAAAATTACTCTCATGGGGCCTGTATAGGATGTCTGTACTGCCTCTCCTGGATAGTGAGCTAATGACAAAGATGAAGTGACTTTCTCAATGTCACACAGGAATCTTGTGGCACAGCTTGGGAGCTGAACATAGCGACTAAACCACAAGCTTCTCACTTCCTCTCTAAATCATTTCTAACAATTCTCAAAAAGCAACAGCACTTGTTCTGATGAGTGATATGTTTTGTTATTGAAATGCTCTTGGGGTGCACAAGGTAGTACGGCTGTCTCAATTGCGTCATTTTTAATTGGAGTAGTATTTCTTCTTAGGAATACAGAGAACATTACTAGATTTACAGGTATTTATTAAAAAGAGGTCTAAAACCAAAATGAAAATTAAGGCTGCAGCTGAGAAGCCCATAATAAAGTGCACACTTGATTGGGTATAATAAAATTAATTCTGAATTATAATTTCAGCTCAAACTTTAAAGTTGGAAGGTAAAATAAGCAACTCAGGATTATTCAAACAATCTCTCTTTAGTGCAGATCGTTATGTTTACATGCAAAGTGTGACACCCAAGGATTTCAGTAAGAAGCAAACAAATGTCACCATAATTTATATGCCTTTGAGGCACTTCTCTGGAAAAGAGATCACTTGTAATCCAAGGAGGAAATAGCGAATGTTTATAGGGCAAGAGGAATAGGATCAAACCATACTCGTGCTGCCTGTGCAGCTAACCAACTAAAAACATTAACCAAAACATGATACAAATTAATTTCTTTCACATAGTTAAGACTTCCCACAGAAACAAAAAGTTTGTTCTAGAATGAACAATCTCTAGAATAAATGAATTCATTGCAGCACAATGAGAACAGGCTAAAACCAACTAATTTTTTGACTCATCTAGAACAGAAAATGGAGGTCACCCAGACTTACTTAGCTGGTACTGCATATGAGGTGAAGACGAAAAGGTGCAAAAGTCTTGCTTTATTTAAGCAAATTGTGAATGTAGCAAAGCATCATGGCCTTCTAATCCTTCTGAAACATTGCCTATCAAAAACATCACAATGCACTCATTACAGTGATTGCTTCACACACAGATGTAACCATTTATATGTTATATATATTGTATATATTCAGATAGGTACTTCCAGGTTATTGTGACTTTCATATTCTAAAAAGTAGTTTTATTTAGTATTTGAACTCCTAGCTACCTTACTTAACCAACATAAACACAATGACAAGCTTCTGTTGTTTTAGGAATAAGACAAATAAAAGATAAAATATACATTATTAATGAAGAAATAAAAGGGTCTGCCAAAAGCAACAGGTTCTTTTTAGCATCTACTTCAAAGAAACATCAGTTAGCATCCACCAAATTTGAAGGGTTGGGTTACAGAAAGCAAACTGGAAAATGTTCTTACAAAGGGATAGACCAAGTCTTATAAAAGTCAGAATGGCCTGGGTTCTCACAGTAAAAAACTTCAGCAGAAATGTGCTGTATGCATCATTTGTCACACAAAACTTCTACAAAACAGAACTTGTTCAAAAGTACTAATTGAATAAACTTCATTGAATAAACTTCATTGGTTTGAAAAGAAGGTGTTTAGATCATACTGTACAAACTGTCTGTTTGCACATAATCTGTTTATGCCCCTTTCTAATGTGGAAAGTATTCCAGTTCATATGATATAATTTTGTACAGTCTTATCTGCTCTTCCCAATACATACCATATATCGTCCTTTCATTGTACAAGATTAAAATATACTTGACAGATTTAATTTCATCTGTGATCTGTGATGGCCATTTCAGCCATCATGTAAATGCAAGGCATACAAAAATGAAAAAATAAAGATGAGTGGCAAAAATAAAAAGTAGAAAGTACATTGTAGATAGTGAAGAGTTATTCATTCAAGGAGTGCATGTCGCAACAGCTGCGGGATTCTTATTGTCATGGGAAATGCTGTCTATCTAATTCTCTCTCTCTCTCTCTCTCTATCTATCTATCTGTCTATTTATGCTTTGAATATGTTTAGGACTCTGATGTTACTTATATATGAATGCTCACTTGTAATTAATTGAAGTAACTTCTCCAGAGGTTCAGCTAGTAAGACAAGTATGTTATAAGAAGGTTTACAACACAGACAAATTCTTTAGGCAGTGCAAAAATAATCAACATTTTATGGTTATTTGCCAAAAGTACTTAAATAACACTTCAGTGTTGAATCTTCAAAGAACTACACATACATAAACTAATTGGTCTACAGACTTCTGCTTTATTATACAATAGGTGGATATATTTACCCAATATTGAATAATTTCTTTCTCTGAAAAAGGGTGTTTTGGAGCTGTAGTTATGTCATGGCAAAGTAAAAAGAACAAGTAAGAAATGTAAAAAGGTACTAAAATTACTAGCTTTGAAAATTGTATCAATTTCTAGGTAATATGCGTATGAATTTAGGACCTGAAGATGAATGGAGTTATAAAAATAAATCTTATTTTCACTGGAGTTCAAGCTTGTTATGACCAGACTTAGCCCCTGTTTTCTCAAGGAAATGTGAAGCAGAGATGTTTTAGTGTTATGAGTACCTATATTACAGTATTGTGAGTGCACATATTAATTTAATATACACCTAGACCTTGGAAATATGGCTGCAGAATTCTGAAAGAAGATACAAGCATTCAGACCAAAGGAAAACAGTAGTTGTCATATTTTAGTAGAGCTGGAAGGAAAATAAAGATGATGCTTCCAAAAAATGTCAGGTATTTATTTCTATCCCAGTATAGAAAACAAGAAGAGATTATTCAAAAGAGTTCAACAGTTGAGCAACTTGCCTTGGGGTAATAGAAGGTGGAAATACAGTTCTACTTTCTGTCCAAACTGCAACAAAATCTTGAAACTTCCATGTTCTAGACTAATTGGCCTGACTGCCAAGTTACAGCATCAGGGCACTGCAGTGAAAAGTTGCAGCTGTTCAGACAGCTGTGCCAGTTTTGGCTGGAGTAGAGTTAATTTTCTTCATAAGGCTATGTTTTGGAATTGTGCTAAAAACGGGGATGCTTTTGTAATTCCTGAGCAGTTCTTACACAGCGTCAAGACCTTTTCTGCTCCTTACACTACATCACCAGCGAGTAGACTGGGGGGAGGAGATGGAGGGCAGGAGTCACAGCTGGGACAGCTGATCCAAAATGACTCAAGGAATGTTATATATCATATGGAGTCATGCTCAGCATATGAAGCTGGGGAAAGAAGAAGGAAGGAGGGCACATTCAGAGTGATGGTGTTTGTCTTCCCAAGTAACTGTTATGTGTAATGAAGCCCTGCTTTCCTGGGGAAGATTCAACAGCTGCCTGCCAATGGGAAGTGTTCATGGTTTGTTTTGCTTATTTGCACTATTTGCTTTATCTATTAAGCTGTCTGTATCTCAACTCGAGAGTTTTCTCACTTTTATCCTCCTAATTCTCTCACTCCCACTGCAGAGGGAGTGAGTGAGTGGCTGGATGCTGCTTAGTTTACAGCTGGGGTTTAACCATGACACCAACCTTATTCTCTTTAAAATCCATATTTATCTCACCTCAGGAAAATAAGCTCAGGATCAGGGTTAAAAACATGGGTCATTTTCATGCTGCTATAAATATGGAACTAGCTGCAGCCCTCACTTTGTATATAGACATGCCTCAACATCTGCTTTGCACCAGGATTTCTCCCAAGGTCAGTGGAGGACTTTCCTATGAACTGTTCATTATAATTAACATTTTTCCATATGTTTGAGAACTTTGCAGGAACATGGACTTCTACATGTTCAATTTGCAGCCTTCCAGGTCAGATAATGCTTCAGTTTCCTTTAAATTATTGTAGATTAAGAAGGAATTCATTGCTTTCAATGGGATATTTTATATAGGCAAGTTTTATATAAATGTCATAAACAGGTAGATATCCTGAATAACAGATGCTTGTCTAAAGCATTTTTTAAAACTTGTTGCAGAATCCTCTTCTACAAAGGCTTTGTAAGAACAAGTTAGACAAACTTAACATCTATTAATGGACAAGATATTGGACCATGCTGCAATTCAGAATATTATGTGTACAACTAGAAACTTTCAACTATTTTTCATTTGGGGCCTCCTAAAACATTCTACTGGTGATGCAGAAATTTCACACACTTTATCTAATGTATAGTATACAGGAGCTTGATCTCCTTAGTTACCTGTCATAGACCTCTTCAAAATGGTTAGAAGACCTTTAGATCGAAGACCTTCATATCTGACTACACACTATAAACTTCTGGACTGTGAGAAGGCCTTTTTTATACCTATAGAACAGTGGTTCTGTAATATATCTGCACTTTGCTGGGTTTTAATTTTTTTTTTTTTTTTTTGAATTTTTCTTAACCCACAGGACAGTCCTGGTAACACGATTCCACAAATTTTTCCAGGGCAGGACCTTATCCTGAAGTTCCTCCTGCCACTAGTTAATCCAATAGACTCCCTTCTGGTTTTATTAACAAGTAGAAGCTGTCATTGAGGAAGCTACTGCAAGTTTTTCATCCCCCTGAGAGGAGAGATTTTGTTAATTTTGAGAGCAGGTAACCAGGTAATGTCATCAAAACCCTGCCTATGGTTCTCTGCTGAAGCTATGCATATTTTTTTCATTTTGTTTATTTTGCTTTCCCAGTAGTCACTGTAACGTAGTCACTTTAATAAACAGCTTTAAGAACTATTAACTTACTGCTACAAGTCATCATACCACAAGTGCATTTAAAGCCTGTGCGAACAGTTGGTCTTCCTGCATGTAGCAGCTTGTCTGTACTCTGTAACAGTTTGTTAACTGATCATTTTGACTGTTGTTTAGTTTTGGTTTTAATGACGCCTAAAAAGAGGAGTAGTGTGTATTATGGACTAAATAACTGTAAAAATGTATTCAGAAAAATAAACCAATTGTTTCTTACTGGAGCATGAGAGACAAGGATGGAGCTGTAAAAATCAACTGTCACTATAATTTAGCTAGAAAATGTGTGTAAGGGGCCAAATACTGGGAAATTATTAACTTCAAAAAGTTCAAGACTAAACTTGTTGTACTCTTAATAATTGCTGGTTACTTATCCTGTATTTTTTTCCACTGTATAAAGCAAAACGCATAGCTTTAAGAGTGCTCATTCAATTACAATTTCTATTATTCTGGGGTTTGAAATTCCTAGGTTTATTTTAATTGTCTTTAAAAGATGTAATCAGTCATACAATCCTACACCTTAATACATGTTATTATACTTACAGACTATGAGAAACGTGGTGAATGGAAGAGCTTTTAAAACTCATTTTTGGGAGGAACATGATGCAACAAAAAGAAGGTGAGCACGAACAGATGCACTTGCACAACAGAAGACTGAAACAGCAGGGACTAACAGCAGCAAAGTAAGTTGTAAGCTAACTTTGACCACCTGCAGGCAAACTGCTCAGCAGTAAAATATTAATCTTTGTATTGGCAGTTCAGTTTCAGGCCATTTACTACAAAATAAAATGTGCCATATTCATAAAACAGAAGGGGATTAGCTATATAAACCAACTTTTTCCAGAACAAAGTTGACCAGAATGCTCTAAAGTGGTAATAGTCACTAAAGGGAATTGATGCTGCACTATTGATCAACAAAGAGATGTTTCCATTTGCCTTCAGGCAGGCAAGTTCCTGTTTTTCACTGGGACTTTAGAACTGATCAGGAAAAGACAATCTAATGAGGACTGTTGTCAAGGCTGGAAGATTTTCTGGCAACAGTCATCATGGGGGTTTTTGCAAGCTACAGCGATGGAATAAAAGTGTATTGAGCTAGTGGATCCAGCAAGTGGGATGCTGGCTTGCTGGCATGTCTTAGACCATGAAGAAGATGTGAAATCCTGTGCTAGAACAAGCAAGTGGAAATAGAGTGGCTTGCATCATGATGGAGAACATTCTGTTCTTATGTAAATGGAATCAGTGCAGGCTAAGGAAAAGTAGGAGCAGAGATGAGTATGCCACCACTCATCCCAGTGCAGCTGGGAAAGCCAGGGAGAGCAGTAGGTGCTATTACTTGCATCTTGTTGACAGTATGGGAAGGGAATTCTCAAAGAACACATGGCACTACTTCATCATATTTTTGTCTAGCAGCTTCCTAACTGATCACTGGTGAAACTATAGGGGATTAAGATTGCCATAGGATGATAGAATGGGTAGGGTTGGAAGAGACCTTAAAAATCATCTAAGTCAAATCCCCTTGAAATGGGGAGGGACACCTTACACTAGACCAGGTTGATCAAAGCCCTATCCAACTTGGCCTTGAGCACTGCCAGGGGTGGGGCAGTCACAGCTTATCTGGGCAAACTGTTTCAGTGTCTCACTGCCCTTGCAGTGAAGAATGTCTTCCTAATATCTCATCTAAATCTACACTCCTTCAGCTTAAAGCCATTCCCCTCATCCTACATGCCCTTGTAAAATGTCCCTCCAGCTTTCTTGTAGTCCATCATTGTGTTAAGCAGAAGTATTCACACCTCAGTATGCAGTTGCCCTTCAACATTTATCTTCTTTACCATGACATGAACAATTATTTTAAATGAAATGTCCATTAAAATCTACCAATCTCACAGAGTTTATAAGAGATGAATCTTTGGTTTACTCCTGAGAGGTTCTCCAGAGTCCTAATGTTGGATAAGTTAAGCAGGGTCCTCCAGTGCACCCATGATACTTCCATTTCTCCTCATGTCATCTGAGCACATCCCTTACTTTATTTTCATATCCTCAGAGTGTAAGAGATTATGGCTAGTCTGCAGTTATGTTGGTATGAAATGGCCAGCTGGAAAGAACTTACTTGCAGCCCTCATTGATTTGGCTTGGCAGCCTTTCCCTCAGCATCAGTTTTACTTACTCAGCAGTTCTCACAAAATAAAAGGCAATATCAAAAGCAAGAACAATATTGACTATCACTAACCTGTTGACATTTCTATGCTGGAGACAGAAGTTATGGTAGCAAAGATTTTCTTAGTATGTTAACATTTTTTGGCTTACAGCTGCATGGACAAAACTCTATGCTAATGGAAGCATTTACCTAAGGGGAAGAGGTAGCTGTTAGATTGCTTACAGTTCTTAAACATTCTGCTTATTCCTTCAAGGCAGAAATACTTGAAAACTAGTATAACTTCAGGTGATTTGATTTTTCATGTCTACAAACTTTTTATTCTGAGTTTTATTATATATTACTATGGCATTTTACTAAATGAGAATTTATTTTGCATGTCTTACATATTCCACTTTTTAATCTATGAACACATACACTGTTCAAACTGTACTTGGGTCCTTAACTGGCTAACTATTCTTGATATAATGTTATTTTATCATGTGACTAAGAATAAGGGATGTGGTTTTATGCTACCTAGGGTCTGCTAACAGAAAAGTTTAGGACAATTTGTATCAGATCCATTGTTTGTTTTCCTTTGCTGAGTCCACTTATTTAACATTTTAAACTTACGCCAAAGATTACTTTAGCCCTATATCTTTTACACTGATTTCTACAAGTATTTCCAGACTTCAGGCACAATCTAACAAGATGATGATGTGCATTGCTAAGGATGTTTCTCCTCAGCTTATTCAGCTGGGATTCAAGTAAATTATGTAAACATTTCCCATGGCAGCTCCCCAAGGTGTACACAAATGCTAATATGGAGTTGTATTTTTCAACTCTTTTTTTTATCTTGGGCCTTTTTTCATGAAAGTAATTTAATCAATTTGAAAAGAAATTGCCTTTAAAACAAGGGAAGTTGTGGGCCCTTTAATGTGCCTATTTTTGGATCACATATGAAAGGGGAAAATAAAGTATTATGTTTATGTTCAAGACTCATTTAGCAATGGTTCATAATGGCATATGTTAACTATGATGAATAATTAAGAAAACTGGTCATGTAACTATTAGAAGAAACCGCACATTGTCTCAGAGAATGTAAATCAACAAATTCAAGTCAGCCACAGTCAGACTACTTCAGGGATTTACTCTTCTGTTCTGACAAGACCTCCGTTCAGCTGCAGCACTGCTACTGCTGTCTGGCTCCAGAGCAGCACATGCTCATTGCAAACCGGCCCCTAGGGTTAGTCCTGTCCTACATACTGATTATGAATGCAGTCCAGCATTTTTTTGCTAGCCTGTGTATTTCTAAGAGAACCATAGCTTTTCTGTTTTCAAAGTTGATTTTAAATAATATGTTGTGAAAGTTGGAAAAAATCCCCATAAGGTCTGTAAAGAGAGCAGGAGCTGAAAAATACCTTTCAAACAGCAGTATGATAGAATATCTCAGACAGCTCCTCTTTATTGTTTGAACTGCACATTCCATGTGAATTAATGGAAAGAAGCAAAGTTGTGGGTATTTTTTTAGAAAACATGCATCGATTTTCCTTTTAAACTTGCAAATAGACAGGAGATACAAATAGACCCTGTCTGATGGCACACATTTTACAGATATATTTGAGATTATATCTTTTAATTAAAAACATAGTTCCTGTCAATAATATTAATCTTTGTCTTGATTTTGCTTGTTGAAAACACCTAACAGTGGTATACGGGTGAATAGAACATTAAATAAATAGAATATTTAGATGTTCACTGCAATTTAAGACTGCCTCCAAGACTTCCCTTTTTACCATGCCGTTTATAGTTCATGGATCCCCTAACCACCATCATTAGAAGAAGTCATATTGCATATTAGGACCCTCACAGCAACTTTTAGGAAAATTAATAAAAGAATTTCTATTAGCTTTAAGAGGAGAAGGATTAGGGGCCAAGATGATGATGGAGAACTTTTTCTCTGCAAATAATTTTATTCGCATGACTGACATTGACATGACTGACATTGGCTTCTGTGACTGAAAGATCAAGAACAGGATAAATATATATATTGCAAATTTTGATTTAGCTGAATTTACAATGACGAAAGCTTCTGATACCCAGGGCTACAGCCTTCAATACAACCATGAAATAAGTGTAAGAAGTAAAACCTTAACTTCTCATTATTTTGAGTTATGCTCCAGTGGTACTTCAGAATGAAGGTTCTTTACCTAATGGTTTCTTTATTGTACAGTTTGAAACAGTAGCTAAAGCTCTCACTTTCTCTCCCCTGGAAATCTGTGACTGCAAGAGGAAATGCTGCTGTTTCAGAATGGGAGTCAAATGTGTCTAAAATGCAGGACACTTTGTGTCTTTGCTAATTTAGCAAGCTACAGAATTAAGGCTGAAGATTTGCTGTGTCTCATTGAACATCATGCGCAATGAACACATTGTTCTTAAGCATTATTTATCCTGCTAATGTACCACAGTCAATTATCCATGGCTGCGCTGACCCCCTTTGTTCATTCTAACATTCACTTCTGTAGTAATGAAAAGTGATGCCAAGCTAGCCATGACTTCTGTCTGTCCCCAGAATAACTATGGCAATGACAATTTACAGTAATCTCTACTGAAATTACCCAAGGCATTCATTCTTCAAACTTTCTGGCTATATCAGTATAAATGATCACAGGAATGACTGAAAGACAGCAAACTGAGTCCAAGTGTTGAATCTTGTCCAAGCATTTTTTTAACTGAAAGCCAAAATGGCTTTGATTTTTCCTCTACCTTGTGGAAATTTGGAGTTCAGTGTTACCTTGGCATGAAGATTCATTGATTTGCAGTGTTTCCAGAACAAGTTAGGCTTATTAATGCTAAGATTTTTTCAGGAAAATACCAGTCCTAATCTATAGGAAGATGCACTGGTAGAGGTTAGGTGACCATGAAGGGACAGAGAGGAGAATGAATCAGGAGCAGATATGTGAAAAAGGGGCAGTAAGATAAAGGATGCCCAAGCAGGGAGAAAAAGGTTGTCTAGGAAAAAAGCTTAATAGGAGGAATATTCCTAGAGAATATGGCACCCAGGAACAGCAAGGGGCCTCATGGTGGGGTGTAAGGAGGAGAGAAGTACAGGATGGCTTAGGAAAAATAAGGGGAAGAGCAACAGGGGACTGAAGAGGCACAGGAGTATGGGTGGCAATGGCAGGAGATGAATAGAAGAATACTAAGGGTGAAGACTTAGGCAAGAAGGAAAAGGAAGACAAGACTCGGATATCACAAAGAGATTATCATAGAATAACATTTGTATTATATATGTAATATATAATACCATAGAATATGTAATATTCATAGAATTTGTAATATATATATAATATATATGTAATACCATAGAATAACATTTCTCTGACTGAGAAAAACTCTTTTCATATCATAGCGAAGTTTAAAATTAATCAGGGCAGCAGAGCTTAATAATGCTCGCAGCAGAGTCTTTTGCTCTGAGGAGGAAAAGTAATTTCTTCATTTCCCTCTCAAATTCTTTCAGCCTTAAACAAACCAGTCAGGCATCTTCCGTTTCAAACTTGGGTATATTTCTGTGTCTCTTGTAAATATAAATTAAGTGTTAGATCATCTTACATTGTTTATTTGCAGCTGTACTCCTCGAGCAAATGCTTTTATATATTTGTTAATCCTAGTGTGGTCTTCTGCACTGGCTACAATTCTTTTTTGGAATAAATCCAAGGTATACTGTATTATATATGCCACTTTCAGAGAGAAACTCTTCATAACTGGAAAACAAGATCACTTTCAATTTCTGTTTGAATTCTTTTGTCTTAATTAGCTTTGTTTTGTGGCTTAAGGAACCAGATTTTACCACACTTATTAGCAAGGCAGATTGCCTTATCAGCATCATTCTTCTCTGTGTATACTTAAGTATTGCTGAGCTCTGCATTTTTATAATCTGCAAGCTTTCATTTGTTTTAAAGTTTGTTTCAATTATATTATGCAGAGTAGTAAATGAAAATGTAGATATATTACATATTAAAAGTGCCAGAGTGAGAATAAAATAAAACAAAATGTGAAAGGGTAAGGAGGAAGAGATAACAGGAAAAAAAAAATTAAATAATGCCCTGAAAATACCTAGTTATAAATACTAATCACTCTAGTGTACTTCTTGTACACTAAAGACATTGCCGTATGAGAATGATGCAGCAAACTAACATGGATAGCAAATGTAGTTCTCTGTTTTATTCTGATATTATTTCTACAGTGTCACCAATGCTGTGGTTTTGAAGACAAATTAAACCACAGCTCTAGATCAAAGATTTACTGTTTACAGGTTTTCGTTTTTAAACTATATATGTTTATACATAAGCACCTAAAAAATTCCACTATGAGCCCTTTATAGGAGTGTCTAAGCGCATAACTTCTATTAAAGTCAGTGGGGTTAGACTGTTAGGGAAAGAACTGTAAAGGGATTCAATCAAATCTGCAGTTCTGGAAATTCACAGCCTTGAATCTGACCTCTAGAGTATGATGTGCTGGAAAATGAAATAATGCAGGCATGGCTGTATGCTGGAGTGGCCAACTGGCATGGCACAGACAGCATTCACATGACTAGGCACTCTCTAAAAAGGCCTAGCCACATCCAAATACCTGTTAGCAACGTGAATCCCTAGGGAATATACATGAATGTTTTGAGAAGGTACTCTGAGCACTTTGTGTGAGGGGCAGGGATAAATAGCAGGTGAACATTGCAGATGACAGTGGGAGGGGGGCACAGGAGCACACAACAGGCCAATCCTCATCACAGTTCAGGAGCTAGCATAGACTAGACACCATTTCTTATAGGCAGTTTAAATATGGTCACCATAATTTGGAAACAAGTTTAATAGTATAGAAATGGAGCAAATGACCAAGTCTTAATAATATTTAAGGGTCAGATGCTATTCTTTGACAAATCCTGGTATGGTGATATAGTTCCAGATTTAACACTAGCTTCAGAGCTTGTTAATGTATTCCTTGCCACTTGTCATGGGTTCAGCAGTAGCAGTGGCTACCGCATGGCTGATTTACGGCTTAAACCACAACACCACTGCTTTATCGCTGACTTGGGCTACATCTCAGTAGCTTTAGTGTATTTGGAGGTGTTGATCTGTGACTTTTCTTTAAAGCTTCCAAGAAATTTTTCTCAGCCTACACAGATGAAGACTCAACAAGATTCCTCACAAGGCTCGAAATGTTCATTCCAGAGCCTACAACCACCTTGTTCTCTGATTGTTCCTACCTGGATTCTATGGCTGCCAAAACTATCCCATAGGATACTGGTGTCCCACCAGTGTTTCCAAAATGCATCTTTCTATGTGTTGGACTGTGCTATTACTTGTTCTGTGGGCTTCTAATTATTCAGTTTTCATATTTCACTTCTAATTTTTCTTCCCATTTCTAATCTTTTTCCTGTTGCCAGCTGCTGTCTTAATGTTGAATTATTGTGTCCTGCTTCCCTTGAAATTTCCAGGTGACTTCTAGGTCTGCAAACAACCTAAAAAAGAAAGAAAAGTATCCATCCCTATAAATAAGTGAATTCATTTTACATCTCAGGGTGTTGGCATTTTCTTAAGAGTGGGCTAATCTTTTTTTTTTTTGCTGTAGGAGACTACCTTATGTTGACATCAAGATGCAGTGCGGGACAGATTGTGTCTATCTTATTCCTAAATGAAATTTTTGACAGAAGAAAAGTAGAAGACATTGCCATCAAAAATTCTAACAATGAATGTAAAGTAGAAGGCTTCCAGTTTAAAACTGTCAATGACTTTTTAAGAAGAAAATGCATGACATAAATTTATCCTAAGAAAAACAATTGCAACAAAATGAAAAGTTTTTAATAGCATTTGTACAACTATTTAATATTTAGAACTAAGATATCTTCAAGATTTTCCTGTATCAAAATCGGATTTAGATCAGACGGTTCTTTCATGTGTGCAAAAAACCCCAACAATACACATTCTTTCAATATCAAAAAAACACAGCAGAAATAAGAAAAAAACCTTTTTTTTTTTCTACTTTCAGCATTTCCAAACTATTAATCCATTAAATGTTATCATCAGTTTATGCAATTCACCATGTGACAATGTTAACAACCTATATATTTGTTTACTAGCATTACCCTTGTGCTCATGAGGAGCATGACACTTAAATTAGAAGTCCCAGAAAATTTATGAAACAACTTCTGCAAACTTCTCAACCAAAAATTTTCACATCTGTGTTGAATATCTGAATGTTCAATAAGAAAATGACTGATGGTATCAACCCCATGTTTTAGCAGAGAGATATAACAGAACTGTGTTTCCACTTCTATGAAAGCAAAAATTCAGCTGCTTAATGTGAAAAGGTATTGTACTTGATTCATCTCTGGTTGACTGGATTGAAAATAAAATAAGTCATTCCTTTTAGTAAATTGTCATCAGAAAAATACGTTCTAACTGTTCGCATACAGAAGCTTGGCATTCCAATATGGATATTCATGTGGAGATGCTTGCCTTCAAAGAACTTGACTATTAAGAATAATTCCAGTGTAACTTGAATAAAATTTATGACCTTGAATCTTAAGAACTAAACAAATAATCAATGTGATAGAAAACTGTCATCAGTGTGGCTGATATTCATCTTGCCATAAAATATTGAGGAAACCGTTGTTAAGTACCATGGATTAAAATTAGATACAAATTTGGAAGTCTGGATCCAGATGAAGAAAAAGTGTTCAGCATAATCACAATATTAATATAATGAATAGTAACATTCTAGAATATATTATTATGACTTGGTCTGAATCTGCTTAAATTGATTTGGATTGTCACATAACTGCTCATATACACTACATATGTGTTCATGTCAGTAATGCATAGAACCATCATTCATCTTTCTAAAGCCTAATTTAAATCAGCTCTTATAGTAAAAATAGCTGATGCTGAAACAAGGATAGACAAGGGAAAGGTTGGTAGATCTTAGGAAAAATATCTCACCCTCTTTACAAAATAGGCTAATTCCAAAGTCACTACAGATTGCTGCCTCAATCAACAACTTCGAACACTCTTGAATAAAAAACCTATATAGATACATGCATTGGGAAAGCTCCAGGTGGCTAACCAGCTCACAGGTCATCATGTCTACTGCACTCCAGGTATTTCTCTTTCTACACTGTGATGAATAAAATCCAATCCAAAGTCATAGAATCACAGAATCATAGAATAGTTAGGGTTGGAAAGGACCTTAAGATCATCTAGTTCCAATCCCCCTGCCATGGGCAGGAACACCTCACACTAAACCATGCCACCAAAGGCTCTGTCAAACCTGGCCTTGAACACCGCCAGTGATAGAGCATTCACAGCTTCCCTGGGCAACCCATTCCAGTGCCTCACCACCCTTGCAGTAAAAAATTTCTTCCTCATACCCAATCTAAACTTCCCCTGTTTAAGTTTGAAACCATTACCACTTGTCCTATCACTACAGTCCCTAAAGGAGAGTCCCTCCCCAGCATCCCTATAGGCCCCCTTCAGATACGGGAAGGCTGCTATGAGATCTCCACGCAGCCTTCTCTTCTCCAGGCTGAACAGCCCCAACTTTCTCTTTTCTTCACTGTGATGAATAAAATCCAACCCAAAGTCGCTGCTTTGTTAAATACATCCTTGCAAAAACAAAAGTTATCCAACTAGCTAATGAGTGGTAGCCTTTCCCTCCATGACTGATACCTACTATGACACTCTTTTCCTCTTAAGAAAGCAAAACACCTCCAAAATTGGAAGTTCATAACTATGGGTGATGATTTTATAAGAAATTAATAAAATTACAATGGATCTTCCCACACACAACTCAAAACATAAAGGTCTTTTGTGGTTTGGCACCGTTGTGTGAACTCATAACCTGCAGAAACTCATAGGCAACTTATGAATGACTATGGGGAAAAAAGTGTTGTAGTTTTTTCCCTGTATATTTCTTAAGTATTTGAATGTGAGGGAAAACCACATATTGCTAAGCATTAGAGGTGCAAAATGCAAGTCTTCTACTGGCGTAAAACTCCAAACTCATGAAAAGTCAAAAATTCTTATTGGTCACAGATATTTTGGAATGGCTTAGACACCAGTCTTTCAGGAAGATCTAGGTACTAGATGTATTTGCCCTCCTTTGGTTTTCATTGAATGCTTTCTTGAAATTCTTTCTAACACTTTGTCTCTTCACAAGCTGTTCATCAGCCACTTTCTGCCTGTCTTTTCATTCACTATTGCAGGTAATGATGGACCCTAAGCAAAATGAAGAAATGGCTGAGATGGTCAGTCCTTCATGTGAGCTGGAACAAGCTGGCTCTTCAAATCTGAATTTTTGAACTAATGAGAGTTCCTTCACACCGTTCCTGCAGGTTTCTGGATTTGAAGATGGCTAATTTCAAAGTGCTGAATAATGGCAGAGAACATGTGAAGAGGTAAGTCTTCTGTGGCTCAGGAAGACTGTAGACTATATTTTCACTCTATGATGACAACCAGCTAAAATTCCCTGGTGCTCAATGATCTGGTCCAGACCTTCATCTGCACTCTTTCACACTGTTGTACTCTATTGGTACAATTAGGAATAAATGTTAAGCACTATCCTGGACACCAGAATATTTTTTGTGTTGTACATCTTATTGATACATGTTGGAAACAAAGATATTCAAATGGTCATTTACATTTAACTGAGGTAGTGGGGTCAAGGCAGAGCTTGGCCCCCATTATTCCAAAATTGTGGCAATACTTAGAATGCTGTCTGATAGAAACCATTTCTCACAGACAGGATCACGAGCCAGTGTTCAAAGTCTATTTTGTGTCAGTGACATCAGTCTGTCAGAGTGAGCACATTACATTGGGATTCATGGAATTTTGCATATCTTCAGGCTAAGGAATTCAATAAACAAAACAGAGCAATGCAAACGTTTAGACAGACATGTATCACAGAACAAAATTCAATGGAATGCCCCAGAGGGGAGGACCAAAGGTTGACATTATGTTTTAGGGTAACAGACAAACCTTCCGATATACAGGCTCTGATCTGCATAACTTCTAAGGATCTGCATCTTACAATCTTATCAGGATTATCCAGTTTAAGATTTTCTTTCTTTATTTCTCAGTCCTACCTGCATTTTAGCAAATAGAAGGGAAATATATATATTGTAAATGCAGTTTCAATATGTTCCATATAAAAAATTACAAATTATTCAGTCTTAGTTTTCAAGGCATTTAAATTCTTATCTTTACAGATTCAAAAGAAAAAAAAAATCTCTATATTAATATCAAATAGGCAGTTGTTTCAGTGGAAGTGGATTTAAGAATAAGTGTTCAGCTACTGTTGAGGCAGTTGCACATCTTTGCAATGGCAAACCTTCATGGTCGTAAGGGCCCTACAAAGCTGCTAGCTGCCCTTGTGCCACCTGGAGTCTGCAACACAAGGTGAAACATGGACCAAAACCAAGCAGGTAAGCAAAAAGACAGGAAAAAGACATGATCACCAAAACAGTTAGAAGCCTTGGCAGGGATTACACTGGCTATATCCTGAGTTGTAGTTTGATTAAGCCAATTGTTACTGATAATAATAGCATTTGGAACATATCACTTTCTATCACTTCTCATCAGATGTTATCTGGACCACAGCAAAAATAAACTTTAAGGAGAAATTTGATGAATATTATAGATTTAGATATTTTTCCCACACACTTAGATTTATTAAGTTTAATAACTCTGGGAAAAGTGGACATTTGGGTGATAAACACTCAGTATTTTTGGAACAGAGGGAATGAATGACTGATATAAAAACTGGAATGCCCCAACAGACAAAAACCAACCAACCAAACAAAACGAATCCATACTGCTGTAGTTTGATTAACGTCACATGAAATCCAGTTCAAGGCAGTCTGAACAGATTTCAGTATTTGGTCTAATGAATAACTTGTAGGTGGAAAACAGAGAGGAAAATAGTATAGCCTATAAAGTATTCATTTTCTATAGTCAGATTGTTTAAGTTATAATGGTCTACAAAAAAAAGTCATCGAGATTTATTATGAAGGCCAAAATCTTTCATGTTTCAAAGGTTTTTACCAATGACATGAGTTACGGGCCTTGCACGTTTTATTCAGACCAAATGATATGAGACATATTACAAAGCAATTTATTTTGAAAATGTTGAAAAAGAACTGCAGCCTATTCCTAAGCACTCTAAGTCATAAACTTTAATGAAAAATGCTGCATGGAAGAAGGCAATGCCATTCCTCTTACTAGCAGCTAACCACCTTGAATTTGTTAAAATATGTTTGCTATTTGATTTCAAGTCTCCCATGCTTATTTGTGAGAAATTACTGTAAATTTTATGAGCATAATGATTCATCTATGTCAAATATAAAGTATTAATATAATAAATGAAGTAGGTAAATAGTTCATATGGAGTTAACACAGTCTTCTATGTTCTCTACCAAAGTGGAAGGAAGTGATTTTAGCAAATTTTAATTTTGTTTTGTAACCTTTCATCCAGCTTTGTTTTGAGGGTGAGAATACCAAGATCTTTTTCTAAAATATGTAAATATATGTAAAGGTATTTTATATATATATATTTCTATATATATAAAACTACTGTCATTCCAATGACTTTTTTGTTTAAATAAACATGTATTAACAAAACAGACAAGCATAATAGGCAGATGAGATGGACCTTTGAAATATTATCTTCTCAGATATTTCCTGAGCAATTGAGAGTGTCTAAATTATTGATGTTATCAACCTCCTCCAGCAAAGGAGATTTATTTTGCAAATTCCAGCAATCTTACTCAGCTGAATTTTTAAATGCCCAATGTTTCTGTATTCCTTTACTGTTTGTTTTCAAGTGTTGATTTTTTTTTTTAAATACCACAAAAGAGGAAAACAAATCACATCATATATTAACCCATAACCTTTTAAGCTACAGAAACAGACAGGTCATTTTTTTTTTTTTTTAGTGTTGACATTCTGCATGTGTAAGAAAAACTTATGTATGTAGATTTCTCTCACAAGAGCTTCAGGGCATAACCCAGACAGAGAAGCCATCACTTTTCCATTCTGCACTGAGGCTGCTGACAAAAGAATTGTGCAAATGAGCCTTTAAATCCTTAAATAGTCACTACACAATGCATGAAAGAATGCAGCACAGGACAAAGGGCAATATTCACAGTTTATCTCAGGGTGATGGATCTGAATCGACGCATGAACATGGGTTTGTTACGGGATGGAGTAGGCCGCAAACCCCTACTGAGAACCCAGTGGCCACAGTCTGTAATGCAAACAGTCAGGCTAAGTCCTTAACAATTAGGGTAAATTGAACTGGCCATTATCTGAACTTCAACTTGTTCTCATGATTGATATGGGAAATGAAAAGTTCTATATATCTCTACAAAGACTGCGTGTTTTCTTCTTCTGATCAATGCTAGGAATTGTAGATTAATATTTTAATGCAGAAATTACTATTCTAAATTGCCATTTAATAAAAATGCTAGCACTTACTCCCACATCACAATGGATGTCATCAACTTTGTTGTTTTCCTAGAATTTTATCTATGTATGAAACATATAAATTAGTTCAAAAAGCTGTATCTGTACAGACTAAGAACATATAATCTACACAGACTAATAACCAATATAGGCAAGTGCCTGTTCATCTGACATCCTCCATACCTCCAATCTGTGGTCAGTTGGTATAAATATTCATAAGTAGCCAGTGCCTAAAGAGTTATGTGTCTTGGAGCATTCAGGACTTAAGGAAAATCAGCGCCCTTTAAATGATATGTATAATGTAGAATATTTATGCGTATAAATAAACATGTTTTACCTATATTGTCCATAACAGTTATTAAAATATTTAATATTAATGGTTCAGATTTCCTACAATACAGGAAGTGTAAAATTAACCTTGAGGTAATGCATTATAGTGAGGCAAATGTTAATTTTTAGTGCTCAAATAGGGAATGGATGGCTGGTGCTCGGCAATGCTGTGCCCTGTTGTTTGCATGTTCTTTCTTTTTTCAGCTGGCAGCTGAATATGACATAGCTACCTGTGAAATATGTGCAAACCAAGTAGTCAAAGCATCCACAAGACATCAAGTGTCATATATCCTGGTGGTGCAGGGGGAATTCCCATTAACTTATTAAAAATACCTGATTGAAACAATTTCTTTTGATTAATATCTCACCTCTTAATATTTAGGGCTGTATAAACTCAGGTAATATTCCAAGAAACATGATCTGTGAAAAGGCATATGATTTCACATAAAGACCTGCAAGGAGGCCACCAGGACAGCCAATGAAACACAGAGACTTCAAGAAACTCTCTTCAAAGCAGCCCAATGTATTCAAGTATACACTGCATTCAAGTTGGATGGATTTCCCTTTTGTCTATAGTCATCAGAGGCAAGTGACATCTTGAACGCCTCAAGAAGATTAAATAGCAAAGCTCAGTCGGAAGCTTAAAAAAAAAGAGAAAGAAAAGAAAAGGGCCAACTTGGCCATTATGGAGCTGGTCCTTTCTTGTCTGTGAAAGAGCTTTCAAGAAGTACTATTGGAAGAAGAAGGCCCAGATAAAGAATACAATGATGTTAGAAAGGGAGAACTCCGAGTGGAACCAGAGGGTGTGGGTTGAGCTGAATGAAGGATTAGTGCAGCTTCACAGCAAAGAAAAGGGGAATCCTAGTCAAGATGAAAATGAGGAATTACTTTTTTTAGACTCCAGTTCACTGAGCAGTGACAATGCATGATGGGAGGTACTTGACATAACACTCTTCCAGGCCATGTTTGCTCTCCATGTGGGACCAAGAAAAAACAACAACAGTGGCACACCAAAACAAAACAGTTTTTAACCTAATAAACTTACTCAGACATTCTTTTCAAAAAAACTTGGAGTTTATTTACCGTTGAATATCTGCACATTGAACCAATCACACAAGGGAAATTAGCATGCCAGATTTGCAGACAATGTGTCTTTTACCAAGTCCATATTTTGCAAAAGGTTCAAATCAGTGCATTCTTATTGCACACTATAGGAAAGGAAGATACTTGAAGTGTTGAATTCTTCACAGTCATCAGAAATAGTTAGCTTCTGGTACATCTTAGAGAAAATTATAAGGCAAAATGATATAGAAATAAAAGACTGTTTTGATTCTTGGCTGAAGATGTGTACACAGCAGTCAGATTGATTCTGAGTTAGGGAAAGGACACTGCAGAAACAAGAAGGTACTATTTACTTGCATCAAGAAATGAGCACCTATTTTGATTCAGGACAATCAATATTATTCTGTGAATAACTGGCCTATTTTCTCACATACTTGGGATCTGTAGATCCAGAATTATCTTACTACTTGTGACATAACCAAGGTAGAAAAATGAGCTGTAACACAGGCTCTCTGTGACAATTTATTTGTTAATATGATGCAAACGCATACTTCAGGACAGGGTGAGAAGCAGCAGGTTAGGAGAACTCTGGGGATATTGACACATGATGTCACATAGGGAAAGAAAAAACTGAGGACTGCCTTTACCTGTTGGTGAAATCATTATGGTAATAGAGGGCAAAAGAAACAAGCTGGTCTACCTCATCCACTTCCCTAAAGTGTCAGGAAAAGCTCAAACAGCTTAGGATATTACAAAGTATTAATCTCCTGCAGAGATCCCTGCTGTCCTTGTGGGCAAGGGACCCTTTGCTGAAAAGCTTTCTTCAGGGCTTGATGAAAGAGCTGAATGGCAAAAAAATGACCCCGAGATCGTTCAGTTTCCTTGGCTACCTCTCAGCCCAGGCAAACATAAATTTTTATCAGGGACAAGACAGAAGCACCACCTCCCTCCAGTACCCAGTACAGACTGGTTCATGAAGCCGTTAATGATGAAGTCAGAGACTGCACCTCAGGAACAGCTGGACCAGGACAGATGTGAATGCAATAAAAATGAGGCTTTTTTCCTAAAGAGTATGAATTATCTGCATTCATGGTGAGGTGTTATTAAAATAATCAATAAAATGAGAGAAATTTTCATGTTTGAGCAGTTTGGCTTGACAGGCTTAGCCAGAAGAAGGCACAGAGAAAACATAGCTACTCTCTAAAATGCAAGCTGGCAAATACCATGAAAGCATTAAAGATAAAGGAAAGGCTGGCACCTGGACAAATGAGATGTGGCTGTGAATATATTTAGGAAACCAGAATGTACTTTCTTGGTCTTTTGCCAAGAGTTTTCCGATAGCAACAAGAACTGAAAATGTAACTAGTTCAAAGGCTGAGCTGTATGTATTTATAGTATGACTGCTGCTGTTGCTAGTAGTTGGCTGGGTGTCATGACTTAAAGCTGAGGGAACTGAACTGTGGCTTTTGAGCACATATAACTCTCATGATTTCTGGAACTGCCTGGGGAATTGTGCGACATGGAGATTCTGGCATGCAGCCTGCCAGTCCGCTCCCTTTCTACCATATTCCCTACAATTGTTCATTTTATTTCTTGCATTATCTGTTCTTTCTACTCACTGACCACTCACTTTGAAAGGATAGTGCCCACAGGACCTGTAGGTGACTCCTGTCCACTCAAAATACTGAGAAACCAAAATTGCAACAGTCCACTATGACTACGCAAAGGGCAGTCACAGCCTCTTCTTCCTTGTACCCATCTTGTTGTGTGGACCTAAGAGTGCTATATATAATCTCTCTGATATCCAGTGTAGATCCTTCTTTTGACCTATTTATTTTATCCAGCCTCTTTTTCTCATATTTATCATATTTATCTTTTTGTGGATATTTATCATATCCAGCCTCTTTATTAATAAGAATAGCCTTATAGTCACCTAGGTCTGCATATCAACAGAGGCAGACAAAACAACATAACAACAATCTGAGTGTTTTGCAGGGTGACTGTATTCAGGACCCAGAGCTTCACTCTTATGCAGTAGTAAGTGTGGGGACTGATTTCATCAGGTTCTGCATCACTGGAAAGAGATTTTCAGACCTTTGACAAGTTTAGGAAGAATTTATGATTTCACAGTGTCTACACATACACACTAGTGGAAATATATGCATATTTGTTGTGCATTGCTATTTAGGTGTGCAATAGTCCAGCCAGATGGGCATTGTTAGATAGAAAATAGTTATTTCCTTTCATTACGGAAATGTGTATATTTACTGTTACTTTGATTGTTATTCAGAAAGTAAAAATCTAGTTCCACTATTTTTATTTTTTTTTTTTTTTTGAAGAAAGAGAATTCGATGCTCAGGTCTTGTAAATGAATGTGTCTACACAAGATGTAGTAACTACAACTTGTACCTGAATGGGCAATCTGTCTTACTGTACTCAGAAATAAATCAACTTTCTGGTAACACTTGTTGTGATGATAGCATGCATCCGAGAATCGGCAGGCAAGAGTGGGCATGTGTGTGCATGCAAGGGAACACTTTGAGGATATTGTATCCTTACACCACTGAAGCCATTTATTTATTAATTCTTGGGCGATCTGCCTGCTCTAAAAACTTTTTTATGCAATATCTTTTTTTTCATGAAAGAACTATTAGATTTTGCTCTGAATGTGATCTTCAATATAATGAAAGAGGCATAAAATCAAATTATATGAACACTTATCTGAAGAGACAATTGGGATAGGTAAATGAATTAATAGTTTCATCAGTGGAGTTCCAAAAATAGAGTGGAGCTACTTTGTTTTGTGCAGCAAGGGCCTCACTCTTCACTCCAGAAAAGGAGCATGTCTATGGAGCTCTAATATACTTAGAGGAAGCTGAAGGGGAGGGGCATCCTGGTTCTCAATTTTGTACCCCGGTTTAAATATGTAAAAGAAAGATAACTGTTACCTTGTAAATCTAGATTATTTTTCTGTAAAGGTTCTTATTTGACAGTGTTGCCTGAATGCAATGGTTTGTTTTGCTGCTTTGCGTGCTGCACCTGTGTTTAAAGTTCATCCTACTTCCTCACCCTTGCTGCTAGAGCCAAAATCAGTGTTGGCTGGCCCATGTTTCCCCTATGCAACCTGGTGCACAGCTGCTCCAACCTTCCCAGGCTTCTGCTTAAAGGCAAAGATGAGTTTGAGAAGCACCTGTTTGCCATGCCCTAATGAAGCATTTTTTTTCACAAAGAGAGCCCAAGATTTCTTTTGCTTATTAGAATGCAACAAAGCATATCTTTATTCTTCACAGCAATGTCAAGCCAGAAGATGGCTGACTTGGTTTCAATTACTGCTATTATAATCCATGAAACTATAATAATGCACGTAGAGGAGTAATTGCTTCTTTTTCTCCTCTCTTTTTTTTTAAATTGTGTTTTTGTATCATAGCCATCATGACAACACAGCAGCTGGTGACAAGGGAGTAAAAAGTAAAGATCACCTGCTAAACAGAATGATTTTCACATCATCTGAATGTTTTTCTTGCATTCACTCCAAAATGTTGGGTATTAAAATGAAAATGAGGCTTATTGTGAAGCAGAAGTCTTACACTTTTAATCAGGTGTATCAAAAGTCAAGTGTTTTCCTTTGTAGTTTAGTTGCTTGGGTAATCCTATAGCACTGTAATGAAGATTTCTCTTTAATGAAAGGAAAAACAGTTTCCAAGAATGTCTTTCCTGAAGTTCACCCTCTCCTCCATGTAAAATATGTTGAACAGGCATGTAACAGACCAAGAATTTTAAATTACTTTGTATTTTCTTTAAATGTACCAAGTATAACATGAAAAAAAAAAAGGTAACCTGCAGTGCAGCTGTGTTAATAATAATGAAAATGAGAATTTCTTCATATGTCAGAGTTAACAAACAGAAATCGGAATTAGTGTGAAGAAGTGGAATTTTAGTGGCCTTTTTTTTCATTTTGGTATTTTTAAAGGTAGACATAATTCAGATTGGAAGAGACCTGAGTGCAGATTCCTTGTCAAAACAAAACCAGGTATAAGGTCAGATCATACCTTCATATTGCATATGGCAATTTACCTGAGGAGGAAAACAAACAAAATTTGAATTGTGGGTTTTTTTTTCCACTTTCACCTAATTTTATTACTTTTTCTCTACTTCTACTATTAAAACCAGAAATCTTATGTTATATTCATAACTAAACAATTCTTTCAACTCTGAATAATCAAACCCCTTTGTTAGGATAGCTCAAATTAGTCTGCAGAACAGCATGACAGAATTTAACATAACTATTCTGACTTCTATTTGTAAGCACAGATAGCAACACAATTGCCAATTAAAATAGAACGTATTCAAATTGGAATCACTTTATGGTTGATTAAGCTGTGCGATATAACAAGCCATGTGTTGTTATGGATATTACCCCAGAGTTTACAGAGTTCCTCTGATAGTCCACAGAGTGCCTGTGGGGACAAGAACTCATGAACTGGAAGTGCCTTCTTTATCATTTTGAAGTATAATGTCTTCAGGGAAGCTGGTGTTAAAGCTAATATTTTCCTAAAGTTCACCTATTTAAAGAGAAACATAAAAAGCATTTTTCAAACTGGATTTGATTCATTCACAGATGATACATCTGTGGCAGTGGGAGTGTGCAGCAACCTTACAATGTCTTTCATACAGTAGTGAATTTTACCTCATGGTTCTTAAATAAAACAGCTGCTGTGCTTTCTCAAGGTCCTGGGAAAGGAATTAGAAGATCTGGTGGTTTGTGCTGTTGTAACTCTTCTGCATTTTTATTTTCTGTTAGTATGGGCACAAAACCTGATTTCTACTGCTGGGACTGTAATAGAAACCTGATGCTACAAAGCAGATGTCTTCATTTATGTTTGCTTCAGTTGGTGTGGGCAAAAGTAAAGCAGGGCATGCTTTCAAGCAGATATCTCGGAGGTATCCTTTTAAGTTACCTTTGCATGGAAAGTATTAACATAACTTCAAAAGGGCTAAGAAACAGTGAATCAACTGTTTTGCTTCTCAACATGCTGAGTGAGCTCCACTTTAAAAACTATTACCAAATTTAAATTTTGATCCGAAGTTTTATTTCACTTTGTCTCCAAAATTTTACCATGCTGTTGCTACAGCTGTCCTTCCTCTGACAGGCTATAACCAGTAAATGTGTTGTTTCCTCTGTCCATAAAATCATCAACGGGAAACTCTTGTCAAAGGGTTTTGCCTTGCTAAAGCTTAATAAAAATTGTTGATGTTCCCTGCATGTACTATCATGTTTGTTCTAAAAATACGTGTTTGAAGTAGAGGCCAGATTTTCTAAGCAACAAACTACCTTTGTGAAAATGCTTCAAAAAAAGATACAAGGTACTAAAAGCATCGACGTGACTACAGTTGCGCGATATTAACTCCATGACTGTGGCAATTAAACAGAAATGCTTAGGATGTTCTCACTAAGCAGTAATATTTCGCAACTTCATTCACCATAATATTTTGCAACATTCATTCATTATAATCGCTGCCTTCAGCATAATCTCTATATATTATGTTACCATACATGGCATTATACAGAATAGCCTGCTAACAATACCCATCAGCATAAGCATTTCCCCATCTTGAAATTTAACTTCAGCTGACTGTTTGACATTTTTATTGATATTACCCATCAGGAACTCCTAATTCAATCTAACCAACACAAAGAGGATTTCAGAAGCCTCTTTATCTTCTGTAGAAGATCCAAAGAAGGAAGGCAAATTCTGGGGAGAAAATGCTTCTTCTCCCTTCCAAACCAATAACTCAGGTTTTTCAAAACAACAGCAACAGTATCATGGTATTTTTGGTCTTTGTGCAGCTTATGGACCTTTTAAGATCCATAAAGGTACCCATTTCACAGCACAGAAACTGAACAGTACGTCTCCATCTGAGCTGACAGTCTCCAAGGCATATGGCATAAGTGCATAGCACTCTGTGACTTTTCAGGTACATATATGGATTATGAGAACTTGTTTAAATTGTCTGATGGTATATCAGGCATGCCAGGTGGTATATCAGGTATCAGGTATGCATCTTCTGGCCATAGCTAATCAATGTCTGCAAGTTTGAGGGAAAACTTTGATCTTCAGAGTGACCCTCAAGAAAAAACGTACCTGGCACTTTTGGTGCTGAAATAGGTTGACACTGATTTTGCCGAAGAAACTGAATTTCAGGTCCTAGATGTAGGCTCACAAGGACAAACTCTGTAAATTCAACAGTATTTTGTTTGACCATGAAAGACTTTTGAAAACACCATATTATGCATTCTGTCTCCATTCTGGAAGCAAAGCTAACTGTGAGGTACAAGCCCAAAACAGTCCTGAAAAAAATCAACTGAAAAAAAAATCTAAGAAATATTTTCTGTTTACTTTCTGCATTTTTAGACACATTCATCACCTAATTTAGTTATCCTCTGTCTCGTTTCTTTCATTAAGGTATTCACACTTGAAAGTAATTTTTGATGAGCGCATGTCCAGATGGGTAAAATGGGCATTTTCCATAGCTAGCTGCTATTCAAACCATGACAATTTGCACAGGCTGATGGCAGTTTCATAAGCCTATGAATCTTTCTGTGAGACAAATATGGAAAATAATTAAAGAGGATTCTTTTACTAATTCCAAAATCAGAGCTCTTACAGGAGAAAATTTAATCACTGCTTGCTCAGACCCTGTCAGAAAAAGCAAAGATACAGAGTGTCAGATCTGTGTCATGAGGTTTCCTATCTTTAGGGGCAGTGGTAGAGGTCAGAGTAAGTATATCTTAGAAGACAAAAACAAAGAACATTTCAGGCGAAGGAGACAAAAGAGATTCTGGATGCACAGAGGCCATTAGAGTTATGAACTTCTTGGGGGTGGAGGTGTAGACACAGCTGGAACATTTGGCTGGCGTGGCTGATTGACGTGAACAGTCTAAATACGGTTAGAAACTGAGTGTTCCCTTCAAGAACATGGTGTGCATGAGCACACAAATGCAATCTGGTCTTCTGGTGGTACAGAGGTATAATAGAGCAAATCATCTTTGGCTTATCCAGCACCTGAAATCTACCATAAACCCAGTGAACCTTTTAATATGAACTCAGTTCAAAAAAGAAGAGTGAGTTCACAGCTGAAACAGCTGGGGAACAAAGAGTATTCAGGAAGATCTCAATTTAGTCCCCAATTGCTTACTTTCTTACCAATAGTCCACCACCTCTGAATGATGTGTTTCTATTCAAATGCAGCACAAATCAATTTCCTTGCATTAGGAAGCACAGACAGATACTTCTAGATCATTAAGGATGGGTGTCTCTTCTGGCTTTCAGCCCTCAGCTGTGGGGTCAATAGTACTGTTTTGTTCTTGTGATTCCCTCAGTTTACAAGGAAAGGATGACATTAACATTCTGTTTCAAAGGTAAAACTGTGCAAACTTTTGTATTGGAAAAAACATTCTGCAGGAACTACCCTTGAAAGATGGCACTGTACAAAAGGAGGAAATAAACTGTAAGATGGATTTGTATATCTGTGCTTTTGTTCATCTTAAAAGTAAGTGCTTCCTGGAAAAGCTTAAGTGACTTAAGAAACATTGTAGAAAAATGCTATTAAAGAAATTATTAAAGAAAATGGAAACACTGACTCAAACTGACCTTTAGGCCTATACATTCTTCTTCAGTCAATATTTTGATGGTAGCAGGGCTAAAAACATGAAGAATGCTTATTATGGCCATGATGTATTTGCTCAAATTGAAAAATCTGTCATAGCTCCTTTAGGTGTTTCAGAATTTCCTTAAAGCTCATTAATTCTATTCCTTATGAAAGAAGACAAAACAAAACAAAACATAAACATGTGCGAAAGCAATACAAAATAATTACAGTAGGTCTAACAGTAACAAATAGTGTCCACAAACTTTTTATTATTCTTACACACTATCAGTAAGTAGGGTTTTTTTTTAGCGAATTAGACTCTAAATCGGTGTTGGGTAGTAGAATATAAACCTGGAATAGACATGGCTAGAGACTTTCAGTTTTCCATTAGCAACTATAGAAATAAATCTGAAGTTATCATGACTCACTGACCCAGCTTTGATCTGAAACTCAGCAAAATTATATGAAAGTTATAAAGAAACCCATCTTCAGTTAAAACTCCTGGCTTTCCAGGTAGAATTCCACATTCACTTGGAAGATGGAGGTCAGTGAGTTATATTCTTCATCAAAATAGATTGATCTCATTTGAGCCTTCATTTAGTGTTAAGGCATGACAAGTCTTTGAAGTCAGATAGATCCTGCTTGTTATCAAAGGTTATCAAAGAATTTTTTCTGAATGCCAGAGAGGGACAGGTTTGCACCAGTTAATTGAAGGTCAGTCAAGCACTACATCCATTCTGACATGCAAACTTGCAGAATTGCTTAGTTAAAGAAAACAAAAGGTTCTACCTACTAAATACTATTGTTAAAGTGTAGCAAGAGATAGATAATGCTTATTCCCAAGAACAGGATTTCTGCATGTTTGAAGAAAGCCACATTTCTGAACATTTTACCACCTACGCCTAGCTGGTGGGACTCCACGGGCCAGTTCAGAGAATCACTTCAGATTATTTACCAGGTTCTGACGCAGAAATATATCAGGGACAGATGTTCTACCAGATCCCTGAACACATTTGTTGCTCTAGAATTAGATTCCCCATGCCATAGTACTTCCGAAGGCAATAGCATAAGTAATGAATGACAAACAAGGCACTTGGCTTTTGATATGTCCCCACTCACCATTCACTGTTTGGTTCCCTTCTGTCCTCAGACTCCTGGGTATCTTACAGGAACTATCCAAGTAGTGTCACTTCAATGGCAAAGAGACAAACCATATGTGAAAATGAATAAAATTACATGCCTTTGTCTCTTTCAACCAAAGTAAATCAACCTATAACGAACAAACAAAAAGTAGCTTTGTGAATAGAGGCCTGATTCTCATGTACGTTGCCTTACACTTTCCCTACAGCAAAATAAACCTTGAAAAGGATACTAAAATATTTCTATTTTTAAACATGCTTTCACTAACATTCTATCCATCTTCCTAAATGCTTGCAAGGGTCTCTAATCAGTCCATGCTATACATGGTAAGAGTTTCTTTCCTAATTTAAAAAAAAATAAAAAAAATAAAAAAAATAAAATTGTAAAGCAATTACTAAATAACTTTAATAGTAAAGTGTTAAGTGATACCAGAAAAATGTGAACTTGCCAGGAAGGATTAGAACAAGAAGAGTTGTGATATGGCCTGACCTGTAAATGCACTTGTATCCTTGGAAGCCAGATTTCACACCTGATATTGTAGCCATCATTTTAAAAGTATATAAAAAAAAAAAAAAATCCCAAATCAGCTTACGTGTAATTCTAGGTTGTCATAGATTGGAAATAAGAATTCAGGGGCTGAGAACACCCAAACAAATTCATGCCATTGCCGTCATTTTTATTATCACCCGATTTTGCATTTTTAAAACAGACTTTCACATGCATAGCTAGACTACACTATGGCATCTCATATTGATCTCACTCACTAAACCTTTCAAGGAGCCTGGAATCTTGTCTAACCTCCTGCAAATATATGCATTTAAAGGTCACACACATGATGTGAGATTTGCTTGCCAAATGCATCCTGCGTGTTCATTCTGCAATGTAACCTGACAGTTAATTTCAGCCTGCTTGGTGGTGGTTTACGATGAGAGACTGAAGATTTAATGTTAAACACAGAATTATCCAAGCTGTTTTAATCATGCAACATAAAGCATTCCTCAGATAACCACAGTGATGTGGTGGGCCAGCTGAAGGAAGCTAAAACAGCTAGTATGTTTAGCACATTTAATAGTTTGCTGCTGTTGCTTCAAAATTGGAAAAATATTTGCTGCTTCCAAAGTAATCTGCTGTGGTAAGCTACTGAAAAAGTTGCTTATTCATATAGATCCTACATCTCTTAATCTACTTAGGCCATCACAGTCGCTACCATTTGATCCTTTTACAGTGATCTAGTATAATATACTGGTTGAGGAGGTGCATGACTTTTGTTCAGATATTGTTTGAAATGCAGAAATTCAACAAGATGAGCTGTAAGAGCCATTAAAGATCTAACTACTTGCAAATTTCTGTCACAAAAAAATGTATAAATAGCAGGAATAATAGCAGAAAAATGAAATTAAACAGCCTCAAGCAAAATATTGCCAACTAGACTCCTTTCTCCTGCAGGCAGCATGAAGACAAAAATAGAGTTGCTCTACCTTGTGGCAGTTAGCAACTGATCCTTCTACACACTATTTTAAAAGTATTAGATAATTCTAAGCTTTTTCATTCCCCAATATTATATAAAAGCAATTTTAATTAATTCTTAAGAGTTAAAAAAAAAAAAGAAGAAAAATGAAGATTTGTGTTTCTTAGGAATGCTAAGCTGTACAAAAGCTCTGGGCTTTGTTTTTGGCCTGTCATTCTAAGGGAGGTGAGGACGGATTATAATTGCACTGTGGGGCCTGAACAGAGGACCCCTGTAGGTAGAGCAGGCCTTTCAATCTTCTGATCAACGGAGCTGAAACAAAAATGCAGGAGGGCTGTGTTCCCACGTTCTTTGACAGTTTCCTGCTGCAGATAGCGTCCTTTTAAACCTCCCTTATGCTTTCATTATGCTGGTGAAATAATGAATAATTTGCCTCCTCCACTCTTTGATATGCATGGTCAGATATTATTGGCTAAGAAGCAAGAGGGACCTTCCTATAACCTTAATCCAGTTCACACTAATAAAATGATTTAGCTGAGCATTCTTGGGAAGCAATTATTTTTCTTGAAGACAATGACTATCAAAAAGTCCCTAATGGGCAGAGGCAGATCAGGTCACCTCAGCTTTCCATTTTCTTCAACACAGGCAATGTTTGGATCCTTAAAGTACGAGCTCCCTTCTGTAGTTTTGTCACAAATATTCAATCATTACTGTTGCTGAGTGTAGGGGTAAAAATGAATTAAGCTTAATTTTGATTTATTTGAGTGTTCAGTTATCGACTGTGAGAGGTTAACTGTACTCTGAGTTCTCTAAGACAAAATCTTCACAGGGAGAGATATGTTGGAGACATCTGAAAAGGTACTTCTGTTTCTTCATAGTAGTGGTGAGCAAAGATATTTTAGTTCTCATTTTGTTTTTTGTCATTAAATTATGCAGCAGGCATTTTTAGATAAAAGAACCCCAGGATTATTTTTTTCCTAAATTAATGCAGTATTAATGAAAGAAAGATTTATTAATTTAAAACATTACTCTTTTTTGGCAAGATTAATGCTAGGTAAAACAGACTAGTATTCTCTTCTTTGATATCTTGAAAATCATCAACAATTACAAAATACATTGGCTGTCAAACAATAGTACACTTATTATATAATCTGGACTGATTTCCAAGAGTCTTTGCAAACATAAATTGAATCCTCACACTCCTCTTGACACAAAGATCATGTGTATATCTTATTATTTGTGACTTATTATGATTGCTGTTATCATTGCTACTTGATATTATTAACATTCTTAACAGAAAACATCACACTAATTGCATCTTTTAAAGATGTGTAGATATGCACTAAATTTTCTAAAGACCTGTAGGAGCCTTTTGTTCACACCTTCTATTATTGTACCAATATAATTAAAATGAGTTGAAGATATGGGTCACAGATGCATTTGCATATCTAAAGTGTAGCCTGATCCTGAAAAAACTTAGGTGTGCTGCAACCATATATTTTTTTGATGAGGAAACAGAACTTCTAAATAAACAGTTCCAAGTGAAGCCCATAATACAATGTCATAAAAGTATGGCCTTATAGTGTCAGTTACATGCAAAAAAGATTGGCATTAAAAGGAAGCATTGTAATAAAATTAAGGCAACTATTTCAGGCTATGTAACCGTAGTTCATACTAATAGATTATTAGCAAAGTTTTCCTATGGGTATCCTTGCTAATTATATTACTGAAAATGCATATGTTATGCTATTTAAAATTGTTGACTTAAAAATGAATGAACTGTAAATTCAGATTCAGTTCTTTGAATTTCAGAAATCCAGTTGAAGCTCAGAGATAAAGCACGGTCATCCACATGTCATCTGAATCAGCCCCACCATTGTTTATTTAAGGATGATATTATGACTGTGCTCCTAATTTACATCTGCAAACCCAATTTCAGCTGCGATGAATCTGACTTTTAAGACTGTTAAGGATTGTACTTTGAGTTGGAAGCAAGTGAGAAATACGAATCATCCTAGTAAAGGTTTTCAGTGCAGAGTTGTATTTATGTCAGTTTAAAAAGTGGTGGTAGTAAAATAACTCCTTGAATATTCAATGTAGCTCTGGTTATCCAGAGTCAAAAAGACAAAATAGAATTGGAATAAGAGCAGAGAATATCTTCGTTTCTTCTAAGAGAAAACTGAAAGACAAAAGCCAAGGCAATATCAATTATTCTGTAACTATGCTAAGGGGAGGAAAAATTACGTGTAATCTGATGAGAACCAAAACTTGCAACCTGGCAAAAACTTGATTGTTGCTATCCATGGATAGTATAGCAATAACATTACTTTATTAACTTCCTTCTTTTTAGGGTGTTATCTCTCTCTAATTAAGTATACATCATGAAATGGAAAAAAGAGATCCTTAAAATTTGGGAACAGTAAGTCCATATGGTGCAGCGCATAAGATAATTCACCAATGTGACATCCAAAACCTCATGTGATATGTTGCCTACATAGTTGTCCTTGCATTAAACGGCTCTATATTTTGGTACCCAAGGTTAGTTTGGATGCAGCTAATTACTTTCCCTGACTGAGGTTCCTAGTATCTCAATTCATCATCCTGCCTCACTTCTTTCCTAGATCTCTTCCTATGGTGAACTGTTACTGAATAAAAGTATGAAGATACTAATCAATAAATTTAGGACAATGACAGGAACTATAAAGTATGTAGCTTGGATGCTGTCTTCACAGACAGCTACCATGGTCTAGAGATAAGAAAAAACATTACAGGTAGAAAAGCTAAGTGCAAAAGAGGCATGGAGGGAAAAGAAGGGCATACCACAGACAGCTGATTGCCGCTGATCAGGCTCCACCAATGCAGCAGGAAATGAGAAACACCAACCAGTTGAAGGAGTGGCCATTATTTCAATACTGTGGTCACTTGCATTGACAACACTGAAGACTAAATTGATGGGACTGCTGGTTAAAGAAAGATTTAAAAACTAATATGGCAAAATTAAGTATACTGTGATATTTAAATCACCACATTTAATACTCAAAACATACAATTTCTAATTATAGATTTCTGCTGTAAACTTCCACAATCAACTATTTCATAATTGGAAAAAATATTAATTAGTGAGTGAATATGGTACAAGAATAAATGTTCCCACATCAGAAATTCATAGCAATTTTTTACCTAGCTTTGAATAGACTGTTTGCAAAGATGAGCAGTAACACAGACTGCTCAAATTCATGAATCCACCAAACCCATCTGTTCTGGAGAAGTGATCAGGAGAGCAGTACATGCTTGGTATTGAGCACGCATTAACCAAAATTTTCATCTTCATTTGTTCAGGGCTAGAAAATACTCATTTTCTTACCACAGATAAGAAGTAGGGTCACAGTAATGAGAACTCCCTAGTCTGTTGTGGTCACTTAATTTAGCAACTTGTAGAAGCCTAATGATGCATTAATATGACCTTCAGTCAAGCAAAAAGTTATAACCTCAAAATCAAGATGATTCAGCATCTTCACCAACATAAATTTCAGACAGTCACTTGGAGTTGCTACATCTATAAACCAGGAAATGGTCTCTGTTCTTAATACGAACTGAGAAACCATTTTTCTCAGGAAAAAAATATCATTATTAGGAATCACTAAGGGAGGTGATAAACATTAGGAAACTCCATTTCCTTATATTTACTTTGAATGAGCTAGTTTTTCTTCTGAGGGATTTTAAGAAAAAACATTTCCTTAAAAAATGGGTGAGATCTGATCCTGCTTTTGTATTAGAAGGGTTTTTTTAACATCAGTCCCTAAAGCTCCTTCCAAAATGTTATACCTCTGGACAGACAGAGCAATAGTAATGCCAGACACCTTTAAAAAGCTATTAATATGACATACATTGTCTGATCTCACTTCCATTGAAGCACATCAACTTTAGTACAGTATTTTAAAAATCCATAGCAACCACTTATTTTGATGAGAATCAGATTAAGTATTGTCTAAAACATAAGGAAAAGCTACACTCAATATGTAAGGAAAAGGTAAAATAAACATTTTGATTCAGGCAGATTTTCGACCGCAACTGAACTGTTCGAGAATACTAGAAATAAGGAGAGAAACTGAATAAAGCACTCATGTTTTCTTCCATTATTTTCCATGTATCTGTTCCAAAATTATTAATGATGAGTTTATCTTTCCCTAGCTCCAAAAGTTGAAGTCTTTATCGACTCTGAGAAGCTATTCCTATTGTATTCCTTTTCTATTTCTATTCTATCCTTTTCTATTCTATCCTTTTCTATTCTATCCTATCCTATTCTATTCTACTCTACTCTACTCTACTCTATTCTATTCTATTCTATTCTATTCTATTCTATTCTATTCTATTCTAGTTGACCGGGTTTCATTTGTACCAGTCATTTTTTCTCCTTCTTAGCTCCTGGTGCAGTGCTGTGTTTTCGACTTCAGTCTGAGAACAGTACTGATAACACACTTATGGTTTTAGTTGTTGCTAGGTAATGTTTACTCTGATCAAGGACTTTTTCAGGTTCATGCTCTTCCAGTGAGGAGGCGCTGGGAGGAAGCAGAGACAGGACACCTGATCCAAAGTAGCCAAAGAAGTATTCCATACCACAGCACTTCATGTCAAGTATATAAACTGTGAGGAGTTACCTGGAAGGTGGAGATCACTGCTCAGGTTGGGCTGGGTATTGGTCAGTGGGTGATGAGCAGTTGTATTATCTTCCCTTGTTGATTCCCTTTTCGTTATTATTATTGGTGGTAGCAGTAGTAGTTTGTGTTATACCTTAGTTACTGGTCTGTTTTTATCTCAACCAGTGGGAGCTACATCCTTTTGATTTTCCTCCCCATCCCTCTGAGGGCAGGAGGAGGAAGAAGAAGAGGAGGAGTGAGCAAGTGGCTGCATGGTTCTGAGTTACTGGCTGGGCTTAAACCACGACACCTGTCTAGTCTAGTCTAGTCTATTCTGTTGGTTTGGAAGACATATTCTATGCAGTTAGGATATTAAAACTGCTCTTTCTGTCATAAGCTTCAAAAGTGAATTCCAAGAGGGCACAGAGAAGGTAGCAGTTATAATCCTTCACTGCCTATGTTTAACAACAGGAGACTGATACCTATTACTGGCCTTGATCTGGCAGCAGAACAGCTCTAGGGAAGCTTTCCTTATGCATGTCCACATATAGAGAAGGAGGTCAAAGTTTAGTCACTCTTCTATGTTCCTTCCTGTGCTTGATGAGGACAGCAGTTACACGAGAACTTTCATTTCATTCTCTGAATGCAAATCAAAGCATTCTTTAAAGTTCTGGTGAAAGAATTTAGGTGGTTAAATTGTTGGGATGACCACTCTGAGTCTGAGATATATATCTTTTTGAAGCAGAATGTTGCAAACAATATTCTTCTAATGGCTCTTATGTTATTTATTACCCAGCTGAATAACTTCAACGTTCTTTTGCTGCTCAAACATATGCAAAATCAGCTCTTGCCACAGTACAAACTAATTTGTGCCTGGAACATTTTACTGAAATATTTGATAGATGAGTAAAACATTTTAGAGAGAAATAGAAAAGTTAATTCCTTGTGAGATGATCAACTGCAAATATCTATATAACATGAACTTAGTCTATTTCTTGATTTAAAGTACAATTCAACTAAGAAAAGATATTATTTAGGAATAGTGAGTCCAGGCAAGGTTTGCTAAAAGTACAGTGGTGCTGTTAGAAAGCAAAGGTCAAATTTAGTCCATAACAGGAGAACCATTATATGCTATTAAAGCAGAAAAATACCAAATAAATATGGCCCATTACTCTTTCATAGAATAGTGCAAAATCTTGACAAGTACTCAAATCAGTCAAATTCGTATTAGGAACAAAGTGCCCATAAAAACAAAAAACAAAACAAAAACAAAAAAACAAAACAAAACAAAAAGAAGAAAAAGGAAAGAAAAAACTTAAAAAAATCAGATCATTTATACAGTATCAGGTAGTTCAGACATAGCAAGATTTTTTTATCTACCCCCACTGAATATTTATCATGTTGCTATTCACTTGACACTGATAAAAAAAAAAAAGTTGAACACCAGTACAAAATATTTAGAAGGAAAATATGGTATGTGCACACTGGATAATGTTAAATAATACCTTTTGCTTTACATTTGTAAGTAAGGTTGCATCAGTTAGTATTGTAAAGGAAAAACATCTTTGTGTTAGGCACGGGTGATGTGTGAGCACTAAGCATGAAATTCCCCTTAGATGACCCCAAAGATGCCATAGGATAGCTGCGCCTATAAAATCGTTATATGCTTTGCATTTGTCTCTTAGGAGAACTTCTACATTTCCTTTGTGTTGCTGGCAGGTTGAATGCATCCTGCCAGGGGACATGTAAGACCACCCATGCATCAGCCCCTACCACCTCTGTGAACAACCTCATCATTGGAGAATTCCACCTGTAAAACTCATAGTCTGGGTGAAGGACTTCAACCATCTGCCAAACAATTAGCACTGCATGGGCTTTATACAGAGTACACTAAATCAGCTGCATCCAGAGGCCAGACCTTACCTGATGATAATACAAATGTTTTATGGCCTTTGCCACTTCTCAGAGTGAATATGCCCTGTGAACATTGTGTATACACACATATCACTCAAAGAAAATATCTAAGTCCTCATCATCAATGTCTGCTTCAGACAGAGTCTGATTGGTGGGACAGGGACTTTGGTAGCCTTTCAGTCAATGAGAAAAAGAGCAAAGAAGGACCAAATTCCATTTAAAAGGGACTACTGGGTTAATTTATGGAAAGAGGACACACACAGGTGCTTCATAGGACTGAATTCAAAGCTGGAAAACGATACATGTGAAACCTAAAACTTCACATTTTATACAACTTTTCTGAACACACATGCACATCTCCATGTACACATACATGCAGGACCTTTGAAGAGCTGTTTTGGCCTGAAAGCAAAATAAATATCCCACCTTTCCACCATCTCTCCTTAACCCTCCTCCCCGCCCACATCTCCCTCAACTTCTCTGAACTCGGGACCCCTTCTCCATGTTCTTTAAATTTGCCGAAAAGCATCAGAGGAAGGTTTTAAATTCTCTATACATTTGCATGCATATCTACCAAATCTTTTTCCATATTAACATGCCTTACCTTCCTCCACAGCCATATGTCACTTTCTCTGCTTTCTAAAGCTCCTTGGACTCCGCCATTCATCTGCTTTTGCCCATATCTTTAATAGAGATGACAGAAGAATGCAATCAATGATTTCCTACTTGCTTGCTGTGTTCTGAACTGAGATAGTACAAGCAGAGCATGATTAGTTTTCTCAGCACACCTGGGCTGTCGATTGGAATCATAGCATCTCCTGTGCTCTCCTTGCCCTGCAGGTCACCTGCTCGCCACTGCCCTGTCACAGAGGGGTGCCAGTCACTCTCAAACCAGGGTTGCAGCAATTCATTTTGTTTGGTCACGCTACCCAAGCTGCATTGTTATAGAGAGCTGTGTTTTCAGGCTTCTGCTTACATTACTTTTATTTGGTAGATAGTAGAGGACTATTTAAGAAAGTAAAATCTTCTGTAAATAAGAAGATCCAGATTTTAAGTTCTCATTTTGCTCAAATCAGTAGCAAACTTCCTCTGAATTCAGGCAATCTAGATATGCAACTCGGCTCAATGGGAGGATTACCATTGATAGCAGGAATGTTATTTTAATTTAGTGAAATGAGGATCTGGGCCCAAGGTCATTTACTAATTGAGTATGGAAGACACTGGAGTAGTTTAAAGGCTTTAATGACAATATGATTATCTGCAGGGAAAACATTTGTCAGTGTGTTCTTTTTCACTCTCTTTCAAGCCCATGTTGGGGAGTGGATATGTTGCATTGGAAAGTATTCCCAGTGACAGATACAGAGGAGCAAGGAGATGAAGCAATTACAATAGATGGGAGCCTGATGGGTGGGAATGGGGGAGGGGATATTCAATCTGGGTCTACAGTTACTGTAAGAGTTTCAGACAGCTTTCACATATTTATCCAAGATGGCCTTTGAAGTGTCTTGTGGGTAACAGTTGGAGTTTTACTGTCACTGAGAGTGTCAAGGGACCTTGAAGATTTACAGCACAGCTTTCCCAGCAGAGAGTAATTGCTGCTAAAGGAGAGAGGCTGGAACAGCTCTTTAAACTTAGACCCTGTTTTAACTTTTGCATGGTTGTCCTGAGATCTGAAACCAGCAGTAGTTACATGTTTTTTGCACTGGCTGGGTGGGGTCTGTAAGCTACTGTCCACTTACTTTGTAAGTGTCTGGGAGACAAAATATCCTATCAATGCTCAGGAACCAGCAATGAGTTTTAGCATCTTCATTCCTGACTCTGCAGTCTGAGACACCCCAGAGGCCTGAATTCAGGAACTCTCTGAGCAGCCATTCTCCAAAATATAACTTCACTTCAGATATCTACATTAGCTAGCTAGCTTTTTTAACCTTGTTATGTACATTAGGCCCAGGAGTGGGCTCATGGCCAAAATTGCCCATGTGCTGCCACGTGCTGCCTACAGGAACTCCCTCTGGGCATAGATGCTGGTGTTAATGCAGAAGGATGGACTGTGGTACAATGTGACATTTTCCCATCCACCCTTGTGAGTACTTGGCATACCAGACAGCTTGAAGGCTTGTTTCGAAGCCTCCAGCAGCCATCCCAGGAGGACTATGGTTATTGTGAGTACCTGTACTGATGCCCCTCTGCATAGTCCATCCTGAGTATGACCAGGGGTTCCCCAGCCTTTCTCACAGTGGACAAAAAGGCAGCACACAGTCCTACTGTGTGCTGCAACTCCTATTAAACACTGTGTGGTATCAGGGGTGTGAGTAAAGCCCAGCATCCCTGACACTTCTGATCTCATTCATGTTTGCTGCAGGGTATTGTGAAACTTTGCCAGACTTTTCTTAAGCAACTGATCTTAAGCAAAGTTAAGAAACCTGCTTCCAAAGAGCACGAGAGGATCAAGCAGGCCCCGAATATCAGAGAGGACAAATTCTTCGGTTTGGTATGAGAGCAGACAGTGCATGAAAAAAGGTGACAAGGGGTCAGTAGAGGAACACACAAGATAAAATACTTTCATCTATTGTGCTGGGGTCAATAGGCTCCCATCAGGAAATCTTGAGCCCAAGATTAATTACTTGTTGCAGTAGGTAGACCATTGTGTTCTGGAAAGCACTGTGGTGACTTTGGGCATCTTTCAGCTTTCTGGTTCATACAATGAAATCTCATATAAAAAAACAATAGTAGCCAAGACAGTAATAGTGGGTGGTGGTGAGATGCCTTTTAGCTCATTCAAAACAAACTTTTTTCAAAGACACCTCCAGCTTGGCTAGAAATTAGGAGAAACTGTTTGTTAAATATCATGGAAGAATTTCATAAGAATTCAGAATTACATGTCATGGCTATTATGGTAGTGCCATATGTGACATAAAACACATGGCATGTTATGTGACATAAAACTTTCTTTAAAAAAAAAATCACAAATCTGGCTGTGTGCATTCCATTGGAAATTTATTTGAATTCCTTAAATTCCTTGTGTCATAAACTTGAGAGACTCGCATTTTAAAAATAAGCTTCAGCCCTACTTTTTGTCAGGGTCCAAATATATGGTCTCCTTTAAAGCAATTAGACAGATTATTTTTTGTTTAAATTATCCTTTTTTAAAGAAAAACTAAGGTCTATCCCATAATCCTTCTTTCAGGTTAAATTTCCCATTAAATTTAAGGCTATCAATACTTAATTCCTAAACTACTAAGCAAAAAGTAAAGTTCTGGCTGTATGGTACATGTATGTTTTAGTATGCTTTATCTTCATTTTAGGTGAAGATCATTTGCATCAACTGACCTTCACGTCTTGTCCTGAGTTGCAGAGCTATGTTGGGCTGTGCTACATCCTGCACCATAGCTGATAAAATCTCATTGACATGTAGAAAGACTAAGAGCCTTATTTGTATCTTTGTGATTGCGATTCACTATATTCGTAAATAGTTTGTACGCAGGAGTTACTTTGCCTTTTATTTTATTGTTGTCCTCCCTTAACATATTTAAATCTTTCAATCCAATTTCTAGTAATCTTATCCTCTGGTGTTTAATCTACTTAGCCTGTAACATGAATCAAGTAAACAACAAAAATCTCAGTGGATCATAAAATATCAATTTACTACATGTGCACTTTATTAAACAAGAACTAAAGGAAAAGAAATTTCTGCAGATCAACATTCAAGACACTATACTGTCTACACTACAGCTCATTTGAACTCTGAAAGCTTAGAATGTCTTACATGCAATTTAAATCACCTATTCTACATGTGAATGTGACATGTTTTTATTGATATCAAGAAGAAAATCAATCAATCAAATGAACCAAACCCGAAATGGGCAGTGTGTGTTTGCAGCACAGAGAGTGAACTGTATCCTGGGCTGCATCGCAAGAATTGTGACCAGCAGGTCAAGGCAGGGGATTCTCTCCTCTCTGCATTCTTGAGACCCCACCTGTAGTACTGTTTGCAGCCATGGGGTCCCTGACAGAAGAATGACTTGGGCCTGTTGGAGCAAGTCCATAGAAGGGCCATGAAGATAATCTGTTGGCTGGAGCTCCTCTCCTATGAAGATAGGTTGAGAGGCTTGGGCTTGTTTGGCCTGGAGAAGAGAAGGCTCCAAGAAGACCTTGAAGCAGTCTTCCAATACCTAAAGGGGCCTACAAGAAATCTGAAGAGGGGCTTTTTACAAGGGTGTGTAGGGATAGAAAAAGAGGGAATGGCTTTAAACTGAAAGAGGTGAGTTTTAGATGAGATATTAGAAAAAATTCTTTACTATGAGGGTGGTGAGATGCTGGTACAAGTTGCTGAGAGAAACTGTGTCTGCCCTATCACTGGAAGTGTTCAAGGCCCCTTTGGATGGAGCTTTGAGCAGCCTGGTCTAGTGGAAGGTGTCCCTGCCCACGGCAGGATTTTGGAACCAGATGATTTTTAAAGCCCCCTCCAACCCAAACTATTCTATGATTCTATGAAAAACAATGCCAAAACTCAAATAGCTTCATAAACTACTTAATCATCTTGGTTGAATGAAATGTGGTCTTCTATGGAATTTTGTTTTATTATTCACTGTAAATTCTGATTGAAATTTCCCAGTAGCTGGAAACCTGGTTGGTATGGGTGTCTGGTGTATCATGAATTATGAACTTCTGGTGATGCTTCTTTTGCCAGCAGGGCACTGAAAGCGACTTCTGGGTCTCTTTTTGACCTTGTTTTTACAGATGTTTTAAGAGCTTTGTAAAATTGCTATTTCTATGTCAGATTAATTGTCACTGTTCATTAACATTTAAAAGTTAATGGGAAAGACAAACAGAAACAAAGACAAATTATATGATTTCACTAACTTTTTTTTTTTTAAGAAAACCTACTAAAAATATAAGGCAGAATGTCTTTCTTTGTTTCCCAACAAATTTTATACTTCCTTTCTGTTTCAGATATTGTTTTTCCTGTGTGTTTTGTAGTGAAACCTAATTCTTTCAATTGCCATCCCTATTAAAGGACATATGTTGGCTTGCTGGACACCCAAGTATGTTCCTCAATCTGAGGCCCATCCTGACTTCTGCTTCAGTACAATGGTACCACTGAATCGCCTAAAGTAACAGAGATATGGAACTATATGAATTGAAATGTGAGGACCAGTTTTAGAAAAAAAGCAGTGAGGGCTTCAGGAAAGTCTTAGTGATCCTGGGCATTTACACAGCCTGGTAGTAAAATGTACCTGATTATTTTCTATGGCACAAATGCACCATATGTGGATCCTGAACATACAAGCATTTCAACATGTGTAAACAAATATTTCTTTCCTATTACTCTGCTTGTTTCTCTCATTAACATTAGCCATGCACCCTTGCTTCAGCTATTCTCCAGCTGTGGGTGGCTATGGATCTACTGGGAAGCCCACTGGTTGACTTACAGTCAAGGTGAATTGTCCTGTTTTATTGTTGATGATGACTGAGAAGATGTTGTGGACTCTCTGAGTTCAGTGGAAGTAATCATATGGCCTTCAATATCCTTTAAATCATACTTTCTAACGTTTTGGAGACAAAGAGAGATATTATTAGATCAAAATGTTCTGTATCAAGTCAGCATTTGCTAGCCTTTGTTTGCTGCATAATCAAAGTTGTGATTGATATATAACTTAACCCTCCTTCTTAATAATTTTTAATCTTCTGTTATATATTAAATGTGTTCAAAGGGAAAAATCACATGCGTTTTTTGAACCACTGACTTTGATAACATTTTTTTACTTACAAGCTGTTATTTAGCATCTGTTGTGGGAAAGAACACACACATTCCTAGATATTTTTCATGGTCTAAAGATTTTAAGATACAAGAAAGAGTGACTGTACTCATATTAATTTTTTTGTTGTAATGCAAATCAGGAATGATGTGCGCTGGCTAGAGCTGAACAAATAATCCGTAGAAAATAATGTATTCAGTGAGTCCTGCCTCTCCCTGTTTCATATTGTGTATGGCCATATATAGCTCTTTTCTGAAATAAATTAGTTATTCTGAATTATTTACTACGGTCTACATTGGGTAGAATTTTGGCTGCATGCCTCAAGATGCAGATTTGCATATGTGACCACAGAAGCTGTAAACTGTACAGAAAGGCAGCCATGCCTTACAACTCTGACATTAATGCTTATTTTATAATAACACCTGTGCTCAGATTTAGACATTGCTACACAAAGCAGTGCAGCACCTAAATATTTGATAATCCAAACAGGGGCAGAAACCACAGATGCAAATAGAATTCTTAAAATTCCTGGACAGAGTCAGGTGAACAATGGCATTGCTGACAGGAGGACATGAACAAGGTGATGATGCTTGAGCTAGACATCAAAAACTGATGAAGAAAAAAAAAAAGTCCTGTTCTCTGACACATGCCTGAAGCAAATGCCCTGACAAGCTTTAAGACCCTCAGTTGGAGGGTTATCTCACTATTCTCTGTTAAAATAGAGACAAAGATAGAAAAAAAGGAGAAGAATGGTAGCACATGCTGTCCTGGGTTCAGCAGTAGCCCACTAAATAATAAAATATACATTGTTGGGTGGCATGCTTTAGTGCGAGGTGTCGCTGCCCATGGCAGGGGGGCTGGAACTAGATGATCTTAAGGTCCTTTCCAACCCTAACTATTCTATGAATCAAAAAAAAAGTAAGGGCCTCCTTCAGTATTGGTTTAAAACCCATCCTTCCCTCTCATATTTATCCATAAGAGAAAAGGACAGTTATTTTGTCTTTATGGTGAAACTAAATATCATCTCCTTGAATATGATGTAAAGTAGAGAGTTTTAATAGAAAATGCAATTATCAAACGTACATTTAAGCACTGATGAAAGACTAAGGTAATGGTTTTAGCATTATCTCTATGTTTAGAGTCCTATTAAAAAAACCAGCAAACCAATGAAACAACAAAGAGCCCCCTGTTCCCCCTCCTGTCCCCCTCCAAGAAAAGAAACATCACATTTACATAGAAATCACTAATAGGTACTCAGTGACACAGAAACTGTCTTGCAGCCTTATACCAGCCAAGTGAGCTGAGCTGACTTGGCAGCGTAAGGGAAGGAACAATACTGTGTAAGCATGTGTGGGAGGCTAGTGAAGAGAAAAAGAGAAAGTGTAGGAGGAGGTGGATCTGTCATTTTGCATTTGGTATGAAAAAAATTTCTATTCTTTCTCTGCCTGTTTTGTACTGCAGTAAGTGTGGGGCAGGGATCGCTGCTCTCTATCTGTAGACTGTTCTGTATAACAAACAATCCTGTGTTAAGTAGATGCTATTTCCCTTTCCACTGAGAACCTGTGAACCAAAGTCATCTGTGGCAAAATGAAAACCTGTTTCCTCAGACTGACATTAGACCTTTTATATTTATTCAGCTGTCAGAATTTATCCTCATTCTTTAAAGAGGGGAAAGACCCTGGGAGCTTCTGTATTGTTAAAGCAGAGGGTCATGCTCCAAACTCTTATGACTTTTATTATAAGGGTCATTTTTTGTATTTGAAAAAGATCAACCGAAATCTTACTGGGTTAAGACACAACTTGTATAAAGACTGTGAGGTCAACTTCTGCTCTGGGTTATGCCAGTGTAAATCTGGGATAATTTAATTACAATCAGTGGAGTCAATCCAGGAACTTAATTATCCTGTTGGTTTGGGTTATGTGATGCTTATGGAAAACAATGGGAATTATGTGCATAAACAACACGATGACTGAATTCTGGTAGCAGGCAACTGTTACCAGAACTGATATTTACCATGCAAACATAAAAGACAGATATAATTTAGAAATAGATAAAATGCTAAAGAAAAATATGAATATATGTATATATACATAGCACATGTCAGAAAATCAGACACTCAGCAAAGAGGTATTCAGACACATTTCCAATTTATTTCTTTTATGGGTTTTTTTTTTTCATCAAACCCCTCAACTTAGAATACAGCTGAAGATATATTTGATTTCAGGGGTATGCCAGGTCCAAAGTGAGAAACACTTTTTTTGTTGTTGTTGTTTGTGAAAAAAATTATTATTTGCTTTCCTAAAATTGTGATACTGGCCACTGTGAGTAGTTTTTCTTCTAAAGTTACACTCCCAAGATTCACCAGGTAAGGAGTGAATGAGGGTGCATTACAGCATGTAAATGTGCAAATGGTAAAGGAATTTTCACAGTTGTGTAAAGCCAGGGGAAGCTATTTGAGCCAAAACTTCACATTTCATTACCAGAGGTTATCAGAAGAATACCAAAAGGTTACCAGAAGATGGAAGACACTGCCTACATCTCTGTTAGCACACAAAACAATAAACTCTAAAATAAACAATAAGGTGTCTAGGAGCCAATTGAAATTATTTGGTCATGTCCATGACATACAGAAATTTTTGCCACTATAAGTCCAAACTGTTTTGGGAATGGATTCTGGCCTATGATGGCTTTTGAACTGTGAAGTTGAAAAGTGTTAGCTTAACAAGGACAAAACCTTGCTGGGGTCCATTCTACCAATTCAATCATATAAACTAAATTCTGACGCCTGGGCCCTGGCACCATTTCATTTACTGGCAATGGACTGTAGATGGTGTGTCTGAAGGAAGTTTGTTATCTTCAATATTCTTACTGGCCTTAGCTCACATCTCTGATTTTTGAAGTCAGGAAGAGCTGATGCCTCTTACAGATTCCTGCCTCATGAGAGCACAGTTTTCATTTCTCTGACCGAGGAGATTTTCACAGTGTTTGTTACCCAAAATAAGTCCCTAAGCCCATTTTTGGCATCTATACTACTAGAAAAAACCCAGTCTAAAAGCCTAGAGTAGTCATACCATTTATTATGTGGTTTATTAATATGGTTCCTTCTTACAAAAAGTCCAGCCATAACTGAATAGGAATAACAAATAATGAAACCCCAGTTCATTCTGATCTCCAATATATACACTACTACTATACAGCCAAGAAGTCTAAGAGAAAAGGAAAACCTTCTCCTAGCAGGATGCGAATTATAATGCAATTCATTTCTTAATTCAAGTAGGACAGCTTATTTTTACTAATCTTTAAAAAGAGATTAATATTAATCAAACTATGATTTAACAATATGCTAATAATTCCAGAATTTTTTGTAATTTAAAAGCAACTTTAGTTCTCCTTTCTTTTAGCCAAAGTAATCCAACAAATGCATTACTGATTATTTTGGGTTAATGGTTTAGCAAACATTATCAAAAACGATACATCCTATTCCAAAAAGCATGCATGCAATATCTTAAATACATATATATCCTCCCATGGAGTGCAGTCATATATCTCCTTAAAAATACATGTGAAATATTCAGGAGAACAATAGGTTTTCCCTCTGAATTCATAAGGCTCCGTAACAAATAAGCTGTGATGAAGGTTCATAGACATAACTGGGGTTTGAAGGTTTCCATACAGCCTCTGAGACCTACCAGCTAGCAGAGGCATGAGACCTGTTCAACATGTCCATAAAAAAACAATTCAGCTCATAATCGAATATGTACTTGCAAACTCCACTAGTGTTTTTGAATACAAATGCCCAAGAGCCATAGTTTTCCTGTGGTACAGCTGCTATTAATCTTGCTGAATCTTTATCATCTGAAGCAGATGTAGAAAAATATCTCTTCTCCAAACCACAAAATAATCATTATTGGACACAATTTTTCACAGGGTGTTGGCTTGTGTTCGACTGAAAATGGTGACACACCAGTGAAAGTTATATTTACTTTTTGTCCATACCCTTCATACATTTGGAAATGTTTTTCAGAATCATTTGCTTCATTGCCTTTCCATGAACTGAGGTAAAACTGCTCAGTTTATGGGTCCCCAGAATATCCCTTTTGGCTTTCTAGAATATAAGAGGGACAATTGCTTTCTTCTAGTCAAGAACCTCTTCAAAATGTCATGACCTTCATTATTTCTCATGAAACTGTAGAATGCAGTTGTAGAAAATAGCATTTATCAATTTTCAGTCAACAGCAGAAATGTACTGCAGTCTATTTAGAAGCATAGAAAGTATCACTGTAGAAGTGTCAATACAGTCTGATCTCACATTAGACAGAGACCTCTTTCACAATTCCTTGCTGGCTTGACACTAAGTATGGGATTGTCAGTTTAAACCAAAACGTACACCAATTGACATGCTTCTTCCAGGCCTGAAACTGTTCCTTTAGACTGCGGACCAACGTTAGGCTAAGTCTCACAGTTTTTAAAGACGGGGGTCAAATCTGCTTCATGGAGTGATATTTTCAATGAAAGAGAGTAAGATGTAGAAGTAGTAGCATCTCAGCTACTAGAGAGCTAAGGGGCTTACTACTTCTGTAATAGCAGTGTCAGTGCGCAGCCTAAAGTCCTTGACTCTTGGTACTCTACACTGTTTGACTATTAGCTTGCTCTGCTGTTGACTGATCCAAGCCTACACAGGGTTTCCAAGATGCAAAGACTTGTAAATTAAAGGCAATATGTATGAACCTGAATCTGGCTTCACTCTGTCTTTATTGCCCAGTCATTCAGTATTTCCCCAGCAGGCTTTGCAATCACAAAGTGATCTCAGTCACCTTCATACACTTATATGTCACCCTATCACCAGTACAACACATAACCAAAGTTTCATGCCATGAAAACATCATACTGCTGCTACACACCTTACCTACATTTTGACCTGTGAAAACATAGAAAATGTATAATTATGCCTTAGTGTAAGAAATATCACATGAAGTTCAGATGAGATACTAAGAGAAGTGTTACAGATGTCAGAGCTAATATTAAGCAATGCAGATGCACCAGAATTTTGCTATCATGCATTACTCCTGATCTCTCATTTACAGAGCTAGCCAACAAGGTCATGTTGGGGACAGACTTTTTAATAGGGCCTGTTGCAATAGGATGAAGGGTAGTGCTTTTAAAACAAAACAAGGTTGATTCAAACTAAATATAAGGAAGAAGCTTTTTATCATGAGGGAGGTGAAACACTCAACAGGTTGCCCAAGGAGGTGGTAGATGCTCCATCCCTTGAAACATTCAAGGTGAGATTAGATGGAGCACTGAGCAGCCTGATCTAGTTGAAGATATTCCTGCTCATTGTTGGGTGTTGGACTAGATGGCCTTTAAAGGTTTCTTCCAGTCCTAACTATTCTATGATTCTGTGATTCTCATATCAAGCTCATATCAAGTCATGTACATGCATACATACACACCTCCCCCTTGTGCTGTAGATCACTTTAGCAGAACTATTTGTATGTGTTAAACTGCTATCTGACTATTACTAGTCCTGTACTGTGAAATTACCTTCAATTAGCATTTCTAACCTTTTAATATGATTTTCTTCTATGGTAACTCTTAAAATATGAAAAAAGACCTGCCATTGACTGTTTATACTTGGGCTCCACATAGTTTCCCATTTTATGAAATGTTTCAGGCAATTTAAAGGAACCAGTGAGCAAAAAAGCAGAAAGCACTGGAATTAGCACAAGACATGTACTTTGTAAGGAGGAGCAAGTCTTTGTTTTTCAGTTGCTGGTTGTTTGTCTGGTTGCTGTTTTTAAGAAGATCTGTAGATTTGTATTTGTTTAAAGTTTGCATCATCTGTATGGGAGATGTGTGTGGAGCTGGTGAAAAAAATTCCTGATAAAACTTTGATAAAAAGTTTTATAGAAGTATGCTTGTTCACTGAACCTTAAGTGTTTATGTCAAAATATCTCAGGTTTGACAGATTTTCTTTCTATGCAAGGAAGGGTTCTCATTACTACAATCACGTTGTAGGCTCCTGAGGTGGGATTTGAATGGGAACAGATTTATTACTGTCAGGAAGATAAATATCACTATGAAGTCATTACAGTATTTTACTTCACAGATAAAGGCTAGAAAACATATTCTACTAGTATTAGTATAGTCACAACAGCCAACACTGCACTGAGCCAAAGTGTAATAGAACCTTAAAAAAAAAAATACCTTTTCATTAGTAGTAATACAGTAGCTGCAGAAAATAGCCTTTAAGTCATAATGAATTTCCTCAATTTATATTACATTAAAATATAAGAAAAGTAAGTCAGTAAGTAATATTTTCAGGTTTAGAACAGAACACTCACAAATAAAGATTAAAACTTATAAAACATTACTACATTTCATAACTTGGTGACTGAAATATGAAGAAATTGTCATATATTCTTAAAGGCTCAGAATTACCTTGATGTTTTATCCCAAACGAAACAAATAACTTCCAAACGAAAATCTCTCATCCATGGAAATTCCTCTTCAATGAATGAATCAATAAATCACCTCTTCCATAAAGAATATGAGGATTAAGTAGAGAAGCCATAAAGCATGAAAAAACTGAACAAATAAACAAACCAACCTCATTACTTAGAAATTATTAAAAGCCAGATATTTGGCTAAAAAATTAGTTAAACTTTACAGATGTTGAAACAATTACTCAGCTGTCAAAGTACCTGAAGATATAGAGACAAAACTTCTGCTGCTCAGGATGAGAGTGTGGCTAAATGTAATAAAGGATTTTTCAAAAAAATATGGGGGTTGTGGTTTCGCCTCAGTTCTCAAAAAATGTGAAGAATTTGAACATGGAGCAAAGGCTCTCATCTAATGCAAACAAGACGGGAACAGTCACACCTCAGATGTTAGGAAAACACAAAGATCTCATTAAACTCAAATAAAGGAACAGAATAAGCATCAGGACACTCCTTGCTGATGAGTCCACACTCAGTGTGACGCCTTTGTAGAAAAGACAAATGACAACAGATGCATTTGATGGTTTATTTCCAGCTGAAAGAAATAGTAACCTGAAATAATTTTGCAAGGAATTAGAGAAATTTCAATTGTATAATTTTGTGGAAGCTGTGTTCAAGAAAATTTAAACTGCAACTGACACATGAAAGTTCGACAAGACATAGGTAGTAGATCAAAAGACCTTCATTGCTATTGTTCACTGAAATGAAGTCTGAGAGAAGATATGATTTCTCAACACAAGGATTCCATGGAGGCAAACAGCAGGGAAGTAAAATGACTATGTAAAATAGAAAATGGATTTGGCACAACAGAAAGTAAAAACAGACTTGTCAAGCATAAAGTTAGGCTGGAAGCTGAAAGAAACTTTGTAAGAACAAAAGAGGTGATGTTGTTTGGCTCAATCATTCAGTAAGAGTACAGGCACAAATACCTGCTCATACAGATAAATATTCAGAAAAGGATTTTGTAATATCTGTCATTACCTGTATTGGGGGGGGCTGGTCTTATTACCATGCTCTTCTCATGTTCCTCCTTTTCTGCTCTAGCTCATCATCATGCAAGTTCTTCCTGCCACATATTTAATTATTTCATACCACACTTGCAACAATAACAGCTCATTTCAGATTCCTGAAAATCCTGTACTAGACATGTAAATAAATTGATTTATACAAAAACCTTTTGATATCTGAAAACTAGGAGCGGATCTGGATTCTGTGCCTGGAAAAAGCTGTTATCCAGGTTGGTAGCCTCATATACCCAAAAAGTAAACTTGTTTGTCAGCTATCACTAACTAGTTGCTGTAGTCATATGAAGGAAATTCATCTCTGCAGATGTCTATAATATTCTGCTCTGTATCTTAATAAGTCTCTCAAAATTCACTTTATAGACAAGAAAAGGAATAGACATCTTCAGTGGCTTGATTCATTTGACCTGTTTTACATGACTGTATTTGAACGTGTAGGATGAATCACATCTTAAATAAGCCTATTTCTTCTTCATAAAGAAATGTAAGATGAGGTGTACACCTCCTGGATGATTTTGAACTTAGCCAACTAACACTGTCCCTGAAAATTCCTGGGATTTAATATGGGCAGAAACTGCTCCCAGTGGGCAGTTTGGCTGCTATTGGAATTTACTGCAGTGTACACAGACTGCTCCATGCCAGTTGACCGCCACAACTAAGAACAGCCCTGGTTACATTTTGATTATTAGGATGGTGTGGCTGTATTAGATAGAGAACAATCTGTAGTGTCTTCTGTTCAGTGTCAAGCGGCATAATTTTGAGAAGTATATTCATTGTGCTTATTTAAACAACTGGTATTTCAGTGACTTCAAGCAATCTCAATAAAGATAACCAATGAACACAAGAAGACAAAGGAAGTCCACTGCTAAAAGGTAAGAGAATGGTATAGTCTAGTACAGTGAAGCTATACTGAAGCTGGCACTTCAACCTTAAAATTCTGGGAGGGGGGGTTAAATAAGTTTTAGTCCATTTCATGTTAAGAATAGTTCATGCTGCTAATCTAGATTTTTTTTATCTATTTATTTTCCAGGTAATCACAGCTAAAAACTGCAGCAATTTTTCTGCCTTAACTAGTTTACCTGCCCAAATGTTTTGCAGAGACAGCTTCAATATCCTCCTAAAAGAAGAATGGACTTGATGTTTGTGAGCTGCTGCTTTCATATATCTTCAGAATCTAAAGCAGAGAAAAGTTTTAGTGATATCACAAGCTCAGTCTTCTCATTTCAAGCACCTGATATCATTTTGTCTGCCCATCAGCACTCACTTTTAATTGTTTGGAATGAATGGAGCCACAAAAACACTCAAAAATAAAGCATGCAGAAAGAGTGTAACATAATATTAATCATGAGAAGCATTTTTCCCCCACTTTGAAGGAAAGTATTTGCATGACAGTTGTGATTCCTGCTGCAGAGGTCATGACGAATGGCAGTTTTGACATTCACCATAGGCCTGAATGAAAGAATTTCTTTGTGTGCGCGCGCGCGCTCGCGTGTGTGTGTGTGTGTGTGTGTGTGTGTTCAGCAGGGAAACAATGTGCACAGTCCCAGCCAGAGATAGGACTTAAACTGGAAAAGCTGATTTTAAGTAACCAATATTAAGACCAATTTTATTAGCCATTGTGCAAATATTTTCTGGAGAACCTTGTCTGCTCCAGCCTTCCTTCTTCAATAAAATTTGGCAGAGAAGAGGTAAGACAAAGGGAAGTGACATCTTTAAGATCACAGATGAGTAGAACAGAACACAAATAAATCCCAGCTCTCCTGACTCTCTGCCCAGTAGTGAATTTAAATATTTCTTTAGATTTCTTAAGAAACCAAAGCTTTAAGCCATCTAAAGGCACTGTATTGGAGTATATAGATGTATAGAGTACATAATCATTGAAATCATGGAGACACACATAATTATGTATGGTTATAATGATTTACTTTGGGCACTGCTACCAGTCTGTCTGCAATAACATACAGCTTTATACAGCTGCAAAATTTACTTGAGAAATTGGATAAAAATTTAGGCAGTTCTTTCCTAAATTTTGCATTGTTGTTACTACTTAGTGGTAATACATGAACTAGACTAACTACATCTGCAAAAACTATAGTACCTGTAGTATAGGCAGATCTAGAAAAAGTGGACTCTAGTAAACACTTTATTATATGAAAAAATTAATGATTCCCCAGCATTTCAGTTTATTAACATGCTTTTTCATTTTTCCCCTTGTTCCACAATAACAGACTGGTGAATCGCTGTCAGTAGGTGTCATGCAAAGTGGATTAAGTCATGCACTCTATGACACTTTTGTTAGATTTTCTGCAGAACTATTTAGAGCCCCCATAAGTGCATTTCCTTCTACTGTTGTTCTACACTCTTAGAAAAGTAACTTACCAGCCCAATAAAAGGATGATTACTGGACACAGGCCAACTGTGGTTTCTCTTGAGAACTTTACAACAGCTAGGATGGAAGAGAAACTGTTAGATTTCCCTAGTCCTGAGCAGTCAGGAAAGCCTAAGGGCATATATTGCCTCATGTGTGGCTTGTTATGTTTGCTTTTACACTTGCATGCTCCTAAGACTCAGGAATTCACGTAGCTGAATGAAAAATACCTATACAGTGTGAGCAATTGTTACATCTGATTAGGAAACATGAAAAGAAACACACATGTGGTAGACTCTGCTCCTCTGATGTCTGTGACTTTTTGCTGACAGGAAGGAAATCCTTTTTAAAACTTATTTTTTTAAGAGTTCAAATAGATTTCAAACTGTGTGAGCCAAAACTTGCTCTCAGTTACACCCATGTACTCCTATTGACTAGACTATGAGAGTGCAGGCATCTCTCCAGAGAACAAGCTTTGCTTAGCTTTTCTGAAGCATTTCTTAATCTACATAAAATTACAATAAAATGTCCAGACTGTTTCCACACACAAACTCACTCCTCCCCCAGGTCTTTGTTAACTATGAATCCTAACTGGATGTGTTGCACAGGGGTGCCCTCAGGTATAAGGCTCAAAGGACTATCATGATCTATTCGATAGAGTGGATTTCTGTTGACTGTTCTTCTTTTGGACTAGTTCTTGAGGTATTAAGTATGTCTAGATCAGGTAGAACAGTGCAAAAGGTACACCTGGGTAAGCACTTCCACAGCATTATATATCATTTAGAAGGTGCAGAAGAGTGCCACCTATACTATTGGCAACGCTGAGCAACTTCAGGTTCTGAATAATAAGCTCCTCTTCTCTGCAAGTACAACACCGCATCACTGCAACTTTATAGTTTCTAATTCCAGAGTTGGTTTATTGTCTTCCATCATTGAAACCTCAGTGATTTTACTTTAAGTGTGGTGATTTACTGTAAGGGTGATGAGGCACTGGAATGGGTTGCCCAGGGAAGTTGTGAATGCTCCATCCCTGGCAGTGTTCAAGGCCAGGTTGGACATAGCCTTGGGTGGCATGATTTGGCATGAGTTGCCCCTGCCCATGGCAGGGGGGTTGGAACTAGATGATCTTAAGTTCCTTTCCAACCCTAGCTATTTTATGATTCTATAAGCAGTGATAGAAGTTATAACCATGAGTTAAACATGTCTAATGTTTTGAAAATGCCTGTTGTGTCTCTGTATGTGACTTAAACAAGTTTAGATAGAATGCAGGTGTGTGAGTTCAGAAACGCAGTTCAAAATTGCACCTAAATCACTTAGGTGGCTGACAAAGACACATTGTAGACTAAAAATCAGTTTGCAGAAACTTAAACTTTAAGCCATTACATGCAAATTTAGGCATTTTAAGATAGCTAGGGAAGAGTCGTATGACCAAATTATTTTCTGTTCTTCTGGAAGTGCTGATTTCTCTCCATTAGCTGGAGAGAAAGTGCGCGTGATTTTGCTCCAAAATCAGGTATTCAATTTATTGCTTAGATTTAGAGCTGAGGCCAAAGTACGATCCGTCCCCTTTTCCTTCCCTTTTAAACTCTCTCCAAAATCCAGTTTCGATGCTTGAAGGCTGTTGCGAAAAAAGCATATGACATTACCAGTGACAGATTGAAACCTTTTCTACAGATCTGGAACCTTGTCCATTAAATATCCCCTCAACTGCATTTATGCAGTTGATTATTTCCCCATAAGTGTGACAATTTACAGTTGCCTCTGTGAGGTAGCATCCTGGGTTTTATCCAGATTAACCTGTTTAGGAGTGTTGGTAATTTTCCTTTGAACATTTCCATAGTATTTTGATAACATGAATATCTGCCTTGAGTTAGAGCTAGAAATAACAAATAGGTGAGAGGCTCTTTTTTGTGTTAGTTTTCTGTCCATTTAATTTGGGGGTTACAACAAGTTTTATTTATTGATTGTGTCAAGATTTGGTGCACATGAATATTAAAACATTCCTTAATAATATTTAGGTTCAGTAGCCATAACTAGCAAGCCTGATATAATATACTACTGATATAGCAGAAGTAGTCTGCTGATGTGAAGAAAGGAATCCAAATATTAGGAAAACAATATTTCATAGAATCATAGAATAGTTAGGGTTGGTTAGGACCTTAAGATTATTCAGTTCCAATCCCCCTGCCATGGGCAGGGACCCCTTACACTAAACCATGCCACCAAAGGCCCTGTCCAACCTGGCCTTGAACATCGCCAGCAGTGGAGCATTCACAACTTCCCTGGGCAACCCATTCCCGTGCCTCACCACCCTCACAGTAAAGAATTTCCTCCTCATATCCAGTCTAAACCTCCCCTGTTTAAGTTTAAACCCATTACACCTTGTCCTCTCATTACAGTACCTAATGAAGAGTCCCTCCCCAGCATCCCTATAGACCCCCTTTTGATATTGGAAGGCTGCTATGAGGTCTCCAAGCAGCCTTCTCTTCTCCAGGATGAACAGCCTCAACTTTCTCATCCTATCTTCATACGGGAGGTGCTCCAACAGGGCTGCTCTGAATTTCTTCTCTGCTCAGTCTGTAGCTGTGCCTGGGATTGCTCCGACCCAGGTGTAGGACCTTGCACTTAGCATGGTTAAACTTCATCAGGTTGGCATCA
>JAOEHY010013692.1:7456-35109 GCA_025447955.1 Psilopsiagon aurifrons | reverse complement strand
CCTATTTGTACAGCTCCTGGGACAGCAACTCTGGCTCCTGGTCTCCAAGAAATTGAAGATGAGGCATTGACATTTGCATATTGTGCGCTTCTCCACTTCCCCTAGTGCCTGCAGTACTGGCTAACCAAGACAAGTACCAGCGTTCACAAATATCAGCTGCTCAAGCCCCCGAAATGCCTCTCCTTCACTCTAAGCTGCTTGGCAATGCCAGCATCCTCATTGTTCAAACACATGAGGGAGTGACAGCAGCTTAGCAAATTGCCTCTCTGTCAGCTGAGCCTCTGTAACTGTCTGTGCATGTGCCCCTGGGCCACCTCGGACGGGAATTAATGTGATTTAGCTGAGCGTGTGTTCACCGCTGGTTTAGGCTGTGTCACTTTGCCTCATAAGCTAAGGGGGATGAAAGCACACTCACAGATCATCCCCATCCTTCAGCCCACTGGGAATGGGGAAGGGGCTGCCTGCACTCAATTGTGTGTCTGACCCATCACATTTTCATGACCTGCTCAAGGTTACGTACAGATGGGCCCTGAAGAGCGGCTCTGCAAAGGCATTTTGATAACTAATGGATTTCCATGGGATGTCAGTTGCTGGCTACTTTCAAAGAACCTTGATATATCAGGCAGTTTTGGCATACTCTAGCATTACAGACAGTGGGTGCACTCCAAGAGCTGTTTTTCTCTTGAGAACAAAGCGTTGAAGCCATAGGAGAAACGTCCTTACGGAGCTGTACCCGGCCTTTGTTCCCTTTTTATCTCAAGGGGCTGACTCCAAAGCAGATGGCATGCCTGAGATAAACTACATAATTTAAGATTTCTTTACACAGCAAAGATGCTGAACTCACAGGAGATGGTCCTTAGGGTGCTCTTTGCATATTCTGACTGGAGGCAAGGGGTCTCTGGAGAATCCCCACCTCCCACAGTGAGCTGAGGGCATTCCCTGCCGCAGGCATTGCCAGCTCCCCCAGTAAATACCAAAGCCTCCAAAGGTCCCATTGCCTTGTCTCCCAAGGCTGTGTCTGATCTGAATGGTTTCCTTTTACATTTCTCCACCGGTGCCCATATTCTGTGCTGCTTATTGCTTGCTACCTCTCTTGCAAAATTTCCCACCTCCTCTGACCTTGCTACTGCTGCGTCTTGGGTGTTCTGCGTTTGAGGCTGCTTCAGCAGTAGGCTCTGAGTCAATTAATTTTCCAAATCACAGCTAACTCAGCAAGGCATTCATGAGTGGCAAGGTGGGGAGGCCAGCCATACTTCAGGAAAAACAGAAAAAAAGGAGTTTAGTTTCCTGATTTAGCCTGGCATGTAGCAGGGGTGGTCAGGGACTGGCGCTGGCTGTGAAGCAGGATAATTTTCCAGGTATGCCAAAAGCACAGGCAGCATGCTTGGAGTAAAACAGAAACAAAAGCTTCAGCCTTTTACCCCATGGCAGAATCAGACCCCCACCAAAATTACTTCCTATGCTGGGAGCTGACATAAGACTCCACACTTCCAGGCAAATAAACACCTCTTCATTTCAGTGGCTATCTGACACGGGTGGAACAGAGGGCAGGTCAAAGCTTATAGCTCCTTTATATTTTTAATAGCTATGAACACACTATTGGTGCTTAAGAAATACGCTCGTTAATAATTGACGAGTGTGAAAGGGCAGCTCAGTGGTTAAGGCGGGCAGCTCAGTAGAGACCGGTTTCACCTCTGCCTCCGCCACAGACTTCAGAGGTGATGTGGGGGCAAGTCACTTTGTTCAAGTGTATAAACAAGTTCCCACAGGGTGAGGTTTGCAGGGAGCTACAACTGAGTCATCTCCATCATAGAATCAACGAGGTTGGAAAAGACTGTTAAGATCATCAAGTCCAACCTTTACCCCATCACTGCCAAGACCAACACAAACCATGTCACTAAGGGCCTCATGCACAGTTTTTGAACACTTCCAGGCATGGTCATTCCTCACTTCTCTGAACAGCCTCTTCCAATACCTGATCACCCTTTCTGTGAAGAAATTTTCCTAATTCGATATCTAAACCTCCCCTGGCACAGCTTGAGGCCGTTAACTCTCGTCCTGTCTCTTGTTATTTGGGAGAAGAGACCAACCCCACCTCACTACAATGTCCTTTCCTGTTGTGGTAGAGAGTGATAATGTCCTCCCTGGGCCTCCTTTTCTCCAGACTAAACAACAGCAGGTCTCTCAGCCATTCCTTGTAAGACTTGTTCTCCCAACCCTTCACCAGTTTTATTGCCCTTCTCTGGACCCGCTCCAGCACCTCAATGTCTGTTGTGCAGTGAGGGGCCCAGAACTGAGCATAAGATTCAAAGTGAGGTCTCGCCAGTGCTAAGAACAGGGGAATGATCACTGCCCTGGCCCTGCTGGCCACACTATTTCTGATACAGGCCACGGTGCCATTGCCTTCTTGGCTGCCTGGGCACAAGCTGCTCATATTCAGCTCTGTTAGTCAGCAACCCCAGGTCCTTCTCCACTGAGCAGCTTTCCAGCCACTCTTCCCCAGCCTGTAGCATTGTATGGGTTTATTGTGGTGCAACTGCAGGACCTGGCACTTGTTGTACCTCATACCACTGTCCACAGCCCATCAATCCAGCCTGTCCAGATCCCACTGCAAAGCCTTCCTATCTTTCAGCAGATCAACACTCCTGCCCAACTTGGTGTTGTCCACAAAATTTGCTGAGGGTGCACTCAAACCCCTCATCCAGATCATCAATGAAGATATTAAACAACACTGGCCCTGACACTGGCTCTGAGGGACACCACTAGTGACCAGTTGCCAACTAGATGTGATACCATTTAGCATCACTCTTTCGGCTCAGTCATCCAGCCAGTTTCCAACCCAGCAAAGAATACACCTATTCAGGCCATGAGCTGCCCAGGAGAACACTGTGGGAGACAGTGTCAGATGCTTTACTTAAATCCAAATAGACAATGTCCACAGCCTTTCCTGCATCAACCAGGTGGGTCACCTTATTGTAGAAGGAGATCAGGTTGGTCAAGAAGGACCTGCCCCTCATGAACCCGTGCTGACTGAGCCTGATCCCTCCACTTTCCCATAAATGCTTTATGAGATCACATCTTCTCCATGACCTTCTCATCGCAAGTGCATTTCTTCTCTTCCTGATGATCTGGGAGCAGCCTGCTCCTCCACAGCACAGTGAATGAGGACTCAGTTCCCAACATTTGCTGTCAATACCTCGTGCTAACAGGCACACACAGGTACAGAGGTGGAGGAGAAAGCTCACATCCTTGTTCACCTCGAGGCAACTGTTTGCATGTGCTCCTAGCTGAGCACTGGTGTGGCCATAGCATTGGTAGGTGCATCCCCACTGCCTACCATGGGTCAAAACCACAGTGAAGACATGACACCACAGCTTCCACACTGGGAAGCTATGAGCTGATTCCAGAAACAGGCACTTACTACATTTTCGAGGGCCACGCTATGTCTGTATGATGGTTAACCTTCTTAACTTGCCCAGAGCCAGTTTCGTCCAATTACATTGCTGTGCGTTGGTGTGCAGACAGACTTTCCTCCATCTCCGTTCCCCCTCACTTCAATAAGGTTAATAGCTCTCTCCTACCTACCAGATGCATGGCAAAGATAAACACACCATGGATCGGGAAGCATGCAGACACACTGATGATAGAGTGCAGCTAAATGCTTTAGAAAGATAACAAAATAAATAAACTTTGCCACATCAAGAAAAAAAGGACCAGAGCCCATTCTTTGGACAGAAGGCAAACAAGCGTGGCTTGGCCATCTCCACAGTATTCAATTTAGCCTCCAGATCAGGGTGATCTGGAACTGCCTACTGGGAACGATCCATGGCCTGTGCTGGCTCCTGAGCTGTGCCAAGCATTGTATGGGAGAGCCCAGGCCAAAAGCTTGCCCAGGCCTCTCCTAATGATTCTGTTAGGGCAAGTCCATGCTAATAATGATGACTGATATGCCCACTGAACTGTTTAACTTAGTAGCATAAAAGTCCCCTTCCAGACTGGTTTTCACCACTGAAATGCTTTTTCTTTGGATAACCATCTTTATTGTTATCTTTTCTTTGCCCATCACAGCTCTATACTGGGTACTGGGGACATTTGCAAAAAAAATGAAACTTTGTGCTCATATGGCATCAATTATTTCATGTAATCTCTGCCTTCTTTCCCAGATGGATCACCTCTTTTCTCCTTCTCCCCACCTCCTTCCTTAATCCAAGGAAAACAGGAGTGATTTTCATTAGAGGATCTGAAAGCCTCCTGCTCCTGTGACTAGGCTCACCCATCTGATCACAGTGGAGTGGGTGTAACATCAGAAGATGTTGAGTTAAGGAGGAGGAGGTAGGTGGTAGTGAGCAGATGTGTTCCTGCAGCAAGTTGCAACACTGATACATACAAATTGGGTAGCTATAAGGGTGGGCTAAGTCCTGATCAGGGTTCCTGCTAATTGTTCCTGACACTCTGGTGTAAATGTTGAATTTTGAAGCATTACCAGTCAATTTCTGGGAAGGGGTGGTGTTGGTCAGCAGTTTGGTTGTGGTACCACGAAGCCCGAAGGCAGAAGCAAAACTAGAACTGGAAAAAATCCAATGAAAATGGCCTCCTGTAAGCAACTGTGATTCAAGTTTACTTTACACCCCATGCACCCATCACTCCCCAGCCTCTAAAAAGGCTTTGACAAAAAAATAAAAAAAAAAAGACGCTTTCCTGAAACAAAATAATTACTTTTGAAACCCCTCTGTTTCAGAATTAAAATAGAAAAAAAGGATTTTTGTGTCACAGTGCAACTGCTCTTTTGATGTATTTGGGTAACTGATTTCTTAATGCCTATGTAGCAGTGTAAACATAACACAGCAGAGAGATGAAGTCATTTGATACTGTGGCAAGATGTCGAATAAGACCTAGTACAGTAGATGAAATAGCCTATTTATTTATTGTATATCATTTCATCAAAAAAAACCAACCAAACAACAACCACAACCAAAAAAAAAAAACCAAAAAAACCCCCCAAAACATTAAAAGCTGTTGTTAGCACAACCAGAAGAGTTTAACTTCATTCTTTAACCAAAATCTACCCTTTAGGTGATGTCATATAACAGCTTGACTCCGACACGTAGTACTGGCATTTTCTGCAAAATGGAAATGATATGACTATAGGTTTTGCTGAGCACTTCCTCCACACGTAGACACGTGTTTCTCCTCCTACCTCCCCACTGCCTGTAATCACTGTTCTGATGAAGTGTGACCAATCCAGAAAAAAAATTGTTCTGTGGGATGGTGGATTCGATGGAAAAACATCATTTATTTTCCACCCAGCAAAATCTTTTCTGTTACTGCTCCTTGATAAACTATGGTTTGTGCTCTTTTCAGAAGCCTCAACAACAGCAGACTGTGCCTTTTCATCACTTGAGAGCTTTTGCTTTCCATCACTGGGCTATAAATAGGAAAGACTTTGTTCTGTCCCTTTTGGATCACAGCTACAAACACGATCCATGGAGGACACTCGAGCCTTTCCATGCTTCTTGGTTGTTCTCCTGCGAGAAAGCAGCCACGCAAACAAACAGGCTGATTTGTTTGTACTTTCTCTGAAGTCGCAATTTCTTCCACTAAATGTTTACACATTCCAAAATCAAGCAACTTGCCTTGCATCTTGGGAACCCAGCACTGGTGATTTACGTTACTTCCAGGAAGATTTGGAGATGTATATTTAATGGGTTCGTTAACAAGTTAATTAGCTTGTTTTTTTTTCTCGAAGCTAAATGTTTGTTAAATCAAAACATAGCTAGCATTTATTTTGGTGCGAATGGGAACATTTTCATGAAAACCAAATTTAGAGCCAGTAGAAGGATCCTGGCTTGGCCCATTTTCGAGAGAAGGGCTCCATCCAAAGCTTTGTGCAAAGTCATGGGATTTTTTTCCCTCTGTTTCAGCAAGTTTGGAGTCAGCTACTCAGCTTAGGTGTAGACTGCATAAGAGAGGGCTATCTGACACTTAGGGTCCACAGCATCCTCAGGACTGACCTGGAGGATCTATGTCTAGATTCAAAGTCAATGATAATGTTAATGGTGCCTTCAGTCCTTTGCATCCCAGTGCTGGATGATCACAGAATCATAGAACAGTTAGTGTTGGAAAGGACCTTAAGTTCATCTAGTTCCAACCCTGCTGCCATGGGCAGGGACATGAGAAACAGGCAGAGAGTGGTAGGAGCTCCTGAAAATCCTGATGCCTGGTCATGACTGGCTTGGCCCAAGAATGAACCACAGAGCAAGGCACAAGCAATCTGTTCTTCACATGTGTCTTCACTGGGTTGCCTGTCTCCTCAATTACTCATTTCTGAAGCCCCTCCCTGCCTTGGTTTCATTTCTCTTTCAGTTCAGCCCTCCTCCCTTCCCTTCCCTTCCCTTCTTTCTTTTTTTCTGGGTACAAATAAGCTAAGTTCTCCAAACCATCTGCATCACTATCAGACACTGCTTTTCAAAAGACTTGGCATCGTTTCTGAGTTTCCCTATGTACATTTTCCTGTTCGTGTATTTCCGTCATCCAGGTATCATCACTCAATAACCATACTGTGGCTGTAATGCTTTTCACATGGAAGGAATTGTGTTTTATTGATGGCAAATGTTGTAATGCACTTTCATGTCAAGATGAAAATCTGAAAAAGAAACTTTTTTTAGTGTGTGCTACATGAAACCTCTACACTGAACCAGGTTGTAGAGAGAATATATTCAAGTACACATATGCTATGACTATATATAGCAAACTAAACAATCCTGGCATGCAAGAATGGGCACAAGAACACATTTTTGCTGCAAAACATTTAGCATGGGCACAGTCAAGCAGCACTCTCCCAAGCCATTTCCAGGCATAGATGAGATGTTAGCAAAACGAAGGACCACTCTGAATAGTCATTTTGGATGCGTCTGCTCTCTTCTAGGGCCTAAGGGTATTTAGCGTTATGAATCTGATGAAAAAAACAGAGGATCAGAGCCTGAGCTCAGGCACTGTTTGGTTCATGCAGCTGAAGTGATCAAGCCCACCCTTGTCCATAAGCAAGGACACATTGAGGATGTCATTCTCCTACCTGCCACCTGATTTCTATAATCACAATAGTAACCAAATGCTGTGTCGATCACTTTGATGATGGTTTTATTTGGCTAATGGGTGCTTGGTGAAGCCCCAGAACCTCATGACAAGACGTTTGGAGCAACCTGCTCCTCAGTTGCCAACCTGTTCCCATGGACCCAGGTATGCAGCACAGCCAGCTAATACAAAATGCCTGCTTGGCATCAAGGGGAAAACTACACAATGAAGGTGGGAATAGCAGTGCCTCTAGCTTGTCGTTACCCCATATCCAGCATCACTCTGCACAGCTGACTGATGTCCCTCCTTCTTATGGATGAACAATATTATAAGGCTGCTTATGGAAACACACAGCCTGGTCAGAGCCCTTGGTTGAGTGCCAGCTGCACCCAAGTCATGGCTCTTGTTATTGCCAATGCATGTACTGTTCCCTGGTTATTTTTTTTGAGTCTCTTGCTCTGCAATGGACTGGGAGCAATGTTGCTGAAATGCGTAAGACCCGTCCTCATACTGTTTTTTGTCTCAGTTCAGTACCCTGCTGTGACCTGCCATTGGCTCCCCTTCAAATGTCCCAACACGGGTGAGAGCTGTCCTGGAGTGATTTTAGCCCCACTGAAGCAAGAAGGTTCAGACACCTCTTAAGAGAAGACTCCTGGAATGTTTCCAACTTTTTTTTTTTTTTTCAAATGCAAAGTGTTTGGAATGCATCCAAGTCTACGGCAGTTTGTCTGCAGGAACTGTGAAGCTTTTTTGAGGTTGGATTGTCTCCTCAGCCCAGTCACCTCTTGTGCAGTTAGTTAATTTTAGTGAATTTGCATCTGATTTATGTACCAGGGAAGCAAGACTAACACCTGTCCCAAACACAGGAGAAACTGCCCTTTTCCCTCTTTTTCATTTGATACTTGAAGCAGTTTTCTGTTTGCCAGTGAGAGGAAAATGAGACAACTCAACCCAAAGCCCAACTCCTGTCACTCACCAAGACCAATTCAAAGGCTTTCACCATTAATAGCAACCACTGGGGCAGTGCGTGGAGCTGACAATTTTTTTTTACAGAATACCCCCTTTCCTATTTAAAAATATAGCTCATTATTTTTTTTGACAACTATCAATTTAAAGGATTGAAAAATAATCTGGACTTCAACAGCCAGAACTGTTTTCCAGCCACATGGCATATGAAATCTGCTAGTATTTTTTTTGTACCTCCTCATGACCCAGATCCCAAGACAGATGCCTCTGGTCTTCCCTTGCAGTCAGTAGGGAGAAATGTGTTTCTACAGCAGCTCATCCTAAAGTGGGCAACTAAACTGGCTCAGCTCAAAGCATTACTTTCCCTCTATTGACTATAAAGCTAGCGAATGTAAGTAACTAGCCCAGATGTGGAAGTCTGTCCTGATGTAGGCCAGATGACCCCTGTCTGGCCTCTTTTGGCTCCAGCACTGATCCATCTGCAGCAGTTCTTCTCAAACAGCTCATCCTCACCTTGGGCAGGGTTTTGGGGAGATGGCTGCTATGTGTGAGCATTAATTAGTCAGTAAAACAGGTCCTGGAAATATTTGCACCTGGCAAAGCCAAGATGGAAATGCACTCCTGCCTCCTCCCAAGGGCATATCACTGTTGGTACACCTGCCCTCTTTCCACTTTATTTTCTCCCAGGCTCCATAAATCTTGCTTTCGTTTCCACACTGCAGCCCAGCGTCAGGAGGTGTGAATGCTCCCGTTCATTCAGCCAGAAGGGAAAAACCAGATTTCCACAAGCTCAGCTTTGCTAAGGCAAATGAACTCTGTGTGTTAGGGGGTCAGTGCACCAGGCTGGAGGTCCCGGCAGATGTCAGGAGTACAAAGGACAGGCCAAAAGAAGCCCAAATTGTGCAAACACATAGCACCCAGGCAGGCAATCCTGATAAGAGAAAAGCCTCTATAAACAACTAGGAGACCCAAGAGGAAAGATCTACTCACACTCTGTATTATTTTCCTATCTATAAGTTTGGGCTACAGCAAAAAACTTTCAAAACTAGCCAAAGCTACATTAACAGCTAGATTATTTTTGTGGATGGAAAGAGAGAGCTCAACATTTTCTCTGAAAACACCCACCCAGGGTTCCAGGAAGAGGCTGAAGTCTCCGGTTTCTACAGTGGCTGCCTCTTATCAGGGGCTCAGGATGATGCATCACCCCAGTTTCAGTTCAAGTCTGTAGAAGATCTGAGGAATAACCCCGGGAGCAGGGCAAGGTGTGCACAGATACACAAGGTGGATGCCACCGGTTCAGGAGTACCACATTCCTGGGGATATGGAGAGTAGGAACTCAAACAGTTTTAAATGGAGCATCTTCCCATCTTGCTTGAGAAGCAAGATGGAGGTCATCTCGTCTGCCTGGCCTTTTAAAATCTTAATTCTCTCCTTTTCTAGTTTCTAGGACTTGAGTGAGGAGAGTCATCCTCTCCTATTTTTTAGATGTTTATGTGCAACATTCTGAGTTTATTCATAGAGCAACGAGCCTGACTTTAAAAATCAAGGCCAAATCTAGGTCAAATCTGAAAGACATTTTATCCTTTGCTCTGCAGAATTGGAGGGCTCAGGCATACAATCATGTCATTGCAGCTCAGTGAGCTGACACCATGTCAGCTTCACCAATGAGCCATGCATGCTGAGCTGCAAGGGTGAAGCCAAACACATTAACTTGAAACCTCTTTCACTGTGCTTTTGGTAAATGTGCTTCATCCCATATTTGCCAACAGTCACCATCTGAGTTGCATTATTTCACTGTTTGTGGGCACAAAGCCTCTTCCCAAGCTCTTAGATTTCTATGCAATAAAATTTCTTGCAGTATTAAGAAGGAACCAGAAAACATGGCATGTCTAAAGCTGAGCTTATAAACCTGTTCTATCCCTGGCAGTGTTCAAGGCCAGATTGGACGTAGCCTTGGGTGATATGGTTTAGTGGGAGGTGTCCCTGCCCACGGCATGAGGGGTTGGAACTAGATGATCTTAAGGTCCTTTCCAACCCTAACTAGTCTATGACTCTGTGTTTCTGTGGGCTGGCCAGTGCTGGATTGCCCGTTATCCTGTTTGGGGTTCCACTATGGCAGAGTGTGGCTGTTCAGCCTGTATTTCTTTTGAAGAAGATCCACATTCAGAGGGAAGTGGTGCATGGTCCAGTTTTCTCCCATCAAAAGAGTTGGGATATGGAAAGAATGCACCCAGCTACAAATATGTTGATGGCTGGAGAGGAAAAGGGCATTATGGAGCACTTCTACTGCCTACTGTGGACTCAGTCTTCAAAATAATCTCATCCTTGAATACTGAAGAGCTGCTCCAGCCTTCAGTACATACAGCACAATCCCAGTAGTTCTGTCTCCTTCCAAAGGGGCTGAAAAATAAAGTCAAAAGTCCCCAAAAGTCAAAGTTAACCTTTAAACTGGAATAAGGAAGTACTTTCTTACAAAATCACTCACTTTATCTACATGGGTTTTGTGCTCACAGATCTCCCTTCGTACTCATGGAACAGCCTGAAGTGTCAGAAGCTATTCATAGAAGTTGCTTCTACACGAGTGAAACAAGGTGGTCAGGATGTGACAGGCCAGACAAAGTCAGAGCAAATAAAATGCAAATAATGAAACTAGATTCATGTGGTTCAGCCCTTTTCCTCTGCTATCTTCAGCATCTTCACAACACCACTGTGATGGCTGATAAGAAAACAGGGGCTCAAAGCGTCAAGAAAACAGAGGTTGTTTCCTTTGCATCAAATATTAAAAGCAAAATCTCTTGGATTCTCAAGACTTGGCTCAACCCAGAGCATGGCTAAACTTTGCTAGGTGGGACTGAGAGGTGCTGGCTGCAAGGAAGAGGCATCCACACAACAATGCATCCCACCCATTAGCACATTTCAAAGCCTGGGACATCTCATTTTTCCTGGCTGCTCTGTTTTTCTGCATTGAGCAAAAAGCTATATACCATTTCTTCCACTCCAGGAAATATACGCAAAAGCTTTCCAATAATAATCAATGCAAGTTATCCCTGACTTTTCTGCTGGGGATGGAAAAAGTCTCTGTAAAACATCTGCCACATCTACAAGCAACCCACTGACCATGCAGTTTGCCATGTTCTTGCTACTGTCACTTGGGGCTCAATACCCACATTTTGTACTGAAATACAAGTACAGGGTCACAGACTTAAAATTCAAGTTGCTGGAGTCTAAGGATGCAAGCTTGTTAAAAGAGAAACTGTCACGCTTGGGGAGGGAGGGCTTTTTGAGGCAGTTGGTTAGACCAAGGGATAAACTGCTAAAGCAACTGCTAAAACTAAAGGAACAAAAAAGAAAGAAAAACTACATAGGAACTCTAAGACAACCAATGCAATCTGAGAACTGAAATTCATAATTGTACTAGATAATAACCATTATGGATATGACAGAAATATTGCTTTTATGGCTCTTAATCTTTTCCTTCATCTCTTCCACTGCAAGGTCCCTCTCTGCTCTACTTTTATGTCTCAGATAATTTATAAAATTACAGTAAACTCAGAGCAATTTTTCCCAGTTTCTCCAGTTTCCTTTTATACTTTAAGTCTTAAAAATTACTTGGCAAAGAGCTTGTCATTTTTTCCAGCTGTGTTGATTCATCTACCAAAGATGTTGCTTTGTCTCACTGATATTCAGTGAATTGATCTCCAACAACAGCAGTATAAGACACTGGAGTTTTCAGAAGGGCAGTGGGGTACATTACAGCTTGAATGAACAAACCACTGTTCAAAGGAGAAGTCACCTTCCTCATTTTCTGAAGTATTCAAAACAATCTGGAAACCTCCAGTCCAATCACACAATCTTGGTCCCATGGTGTAAGGTCTAGCTAGGGTTCTGCACACATAAGAACCAAAGCACTGCAGCAAAGAAGAGTGTAACAGTAACAACTGTTACCATTGCCAATACTTAATTACCCAGATGACCTTCAAATCTGTATGGTTAGAGGCCAAAATTCTTCCTTTCCCTCAGAAACAGAAATCTGTTCTGCAAAGAGAATGGGTTTTCCCATGCAAAAACAGAGGTGAATCCCACCTGTTCATCAGCATTGTCTCACCTGACGGTATTCTTGGCAGGGCCAATTTGCCCTGGATCACACACATAGGTATTAGGTGCTGATCCACTCACATGCACAGAAACCAAAAATACCCAAAGCCTGAAGGTGCATTTTAGAGTGCTTCTCCCAGCAAGGAGAAGCAAGTGCTACAATAGTGCATGAATACATATATAGATTAAAAAAAAATAATCTATAAACTATTTGCTATAATCCTTAAATCTCAGCAAATTAGCTCTTGACTTAAGATCACCTTTGAGCACATCTTGGACTATATTCTTTTCTCTTGGTCATCTGCGTTGTGGACGATATCCATCCTGGCATCTAGCTTTGGTTTCTGAATTAGCGGTCTGTATAACACTTCTGATACAGTCTGTGAAACCTTTCTTGGGCAAATTAGGGACCAAGTTCCTGTTTTAGGAATGGGATAGTCATTGTCCTCAGCCCTGAGCTCACTGGGAGGCCTGAGAGGTCATCTGGCAGGTGAGAAGTCACAAGGTAGAAGACGGTAACACTTAAGGCTCTGCTTCCCACTGCTATCTTTGCAGAAAACATTCAGGTGACTTTTACTGTCTACAAAAAAACCCCATCAGGATTCAGTTCTATTATTTGTTACGTGAAGCAACTTATTCCTTTGTGTATCTCACCAGTAATGTTTTTAAACCTTTACTGTGAACCCAAAGAGGGCAGAGTGAACACTATAGCATCTGTGGCAAAAGAATACCAAAACTGCAGCACTTTTTTTTATAATCTGGATTGGTATTGACCTGTTAAGGAGAAATGTGATTACTGGCAAAGTATTGGCTTTTTCCAGAAAAATGGCGTCACAGCCTTTTAATTGTTTGAAATTTGCCTTGTCACAAATATTGACAAATGGGTACATAATTTACTAAGCAACATTGATTTCAACAGCTGCAAAGCAGCCAAAAACCCATGGAAGAAAACCAACTGCATTTTAAGCTTAAAGAAGCAACTAAATAACAACCACTTTTCCTAAATAAACCAGGAACTGCAGGATTGATAGCAAGATCAGCTCCCCTATCCCATATATATTTTTACCAATTTCCAATAATATGGCAAAACCCACCCTTGACTTAGCAAAGTGGTAAATACAGAGGCCAAATCATATTCATATTTAAGAACAATTAATATTTTCACTAATGCCTATCTAAAGCATTACACAACTTTCCTTAAGTACCCACCACTTCTGGACACTTGAGAAGAGAGTGAGCTAAGGAAACATTATCAAAGTGAACTACTTCTCATTATGAGAGGCAGCTGAAAATTTGATTAAGCCCTTTCTCACATTGCATGTGGGTGTGGGTATGTTTCTGAGCTTCCCATCTTTTGTCTTTGAGGTTCAATTTCTTATTTGCAATTGCTGTGGCACAAAAAAGTTGACATTTTGCAAGGCCGGAGGTCTGTGGTCACTCTCATATCTAGCAGGACACCTTTGCAAGTTCGGTCTTATCCTTTTCTCTGTCAGATGTAAGCTTTCATGGGTCTTGAGGAATAAGGGGCACTAGCCCCTTGAGCAATGAGAGATAATTTTCCCTCTTTTGTTCCACACCACCTGTGAGATGCCAAAAGGACACAATGGGATGGAAGAAGCCCAGTGTGTGCCAGTGATGGGCTTAGGCTACAGACCTAGGAAAGGGATGGATCCCCTAGTGCAGCTCGTACTAGATCTCATGGATCAGGAAGAATTTATAATTAAAATACTTTAAGATAATTAAAATACTTTCATAGAATAGAATAGAATAATAGAATCATAGAATCATAAAATCATAGAATCATAGAATAGTTTGGGTCAGAAGGGACTTTCAAAGGTCATCTAGTCCAACCCATCTGCAATAAGCAGGGACATCTTCAACTAGATTATGTTGCCCTGCAGAACTACATCCAGCCTGGCCTTGAGTTTCTTCAGGGACGGTGCATTCACCACCTCTCTGGGCAACCTGTGCCAGGATTTTACAATCCTCATAGCAAAAAGTTTCATCCTCAAATCCAGCCTGAATCTCCCCTCTTTTGTTTAAAACCATTAGCCCTCATCCTAACTAACTGACTCTTGTTACTTACATGTTAGTAACTGCAGTGCAAAAGGGCCAATAGAGACATTAAATCTGGCAGTGACTTCCGCAAGCCTATGCTTCCTTAAAGCACAAACTGGATCTAATTTTAGCTTTACTTTGACAGAAAGGGACAAACAGAAAATCTGAACAGTGACCCTACATGTTCAACACCTTCTCAGGGAGCAGAAACAGTGGGTGTCTTCAGGACCCTACTACTTCCAGTGGAAAAGCAGGATTTGAGCATAGAGATTTGCCTCTCAGAGGACTTTTGTTTATGGTATGCATTCATTTATCCATTTCCAGTAGGGTTTCACCCCTTAGTTCCATGAGCATGGGTGTGAGTCCCCACCAACTTGACTTGAACAGACTCGGGGAGGTGCCATCTCCTCTTAACCATGGTCTGTTCAACTACCAGTGGTTTGTGGTTCCTGCCTCAGGTCGTCACCCTGCAGTTGACCTAAATTCTCTCTCTCTTTTCTTCTCTTCCCCAGATGGTGAGCTCTGATACAGGCAGGTGTTTCTGAGCAAGCAATTGCCTCGTCACAAGGCACTTGCCCGTTCTGCTGACAGGCAGGGTATGCAACAAAACAACCATACACTAGCTGTATAACATGCACAGTCTATTAAATAAGCACACTAAAGCAAAGAAGCATACTAATGTGAATTGGGTTTATACCTCTCTCTATATAGTAAATAAGTACAATAAAGCAAATCAGATAAATACGTGAGTAAAGTACAGAGGAAAACTAGCAATGCATCAAATCATTACTGCATAAAGAGAACAGATTAAGAAGAAATACACTGCCAATTACCCCCGAATCATCACCCAGGTCCACACTTAAAGCTGGGACACCCATTGCAGCCAGTGGCAGGAGTCTCAGGTAATTGGGAAAATCCCTTTGTGGTGCATCCACCCATAGGTGAGGCTTCAAATTTGACTACAAGATGGTCCTGCTTTCACACCCTTAAAAAAACAACCGGCTTTATGCCAGATCTCTAATTGGTTACTCATGGGGCCATGCAGTTTCTCATGATCTCACCGCTGTCCATGCCGACAGCGTTGGCCAGGCGCCCCGGTGCGGCCAAGTATGAAGGTCATAGAACAGCTGTACACCTATGCTTTCCTGCCTCTTTCTGACAAACAGTGACCATGAACATAAACATACACACTCTACTGAGTACACTTTGACAAAAATCATACTTTGTTATGTCTCTCAGTCATGAGTGGGAATTGACTCTCAACAAGGTTCCCATCCATTAGACCACCCTCAGCCTTGAGCAGAGGATCCTCTTTCCATCCTTCACCACAGGGGCTGCTGACACAAAGTGGGCACAGGGCCTGTTCCACTGTGCCACAAAAACCTGGATCAGTTAATCCAAAAGACAATAACCAGCTAATGCTGCAGTCATCAGCACGTTATCTGTTGGCATTTTCTGCCATGGAGGAGCTGGTGAGCTGCCCCAGGGCAGATGCCTACGCTAAGCAAAATGCCAGTCTTAACATGACCATCCCCTAAGCAGTATCTTTTATGCATAAATCCAGTGCACATGAAGAAAAGTATGTCCTGAGACCTGCTAAATGGAGCAACCAGAATGAGTTCTTATTTGGAAAGTTACAAGAATAGCAACTGGGGAGATCCTTTTGGTCAGGCAGAGACGGGAAGGTTTGAAACAGCATGTACAAACCCTTCCCTCCCTGGCAAGGAAAAGAGTTGCACAAGTTCTCCGTAAGCATCTTTATCTGCAGTCATTAGCCGGCAATCCTAAACACTGGATGACTTCTCCCCATGGTTTCACAATAGGTTTTTTTCTGGTTTCTAGGAACTGTTTTTGAGGGCTGCCATTCAGCATAGGAGAAAAATGTGTGAACACAATGCACAGCCGTTTCTTTTTTCTCTTGGACACTGCCCATTACAGAAATACAAACCTCCGCATTACCATGTACCATACTTTCACAGTTTCCATTCAATACCTATAAGCACATTAAAAACATGAGTGATTTTACTGTGATTTCAAAGATCCCTACCCAGAAGGAAATGTAGTTTCTGTGCCGAACATATGGGAAATACGATTGAAGAGGTACTATGTGGAGAGTACGAGGCATCTTCCTTAATGCCCAGCACAATGCCTTATAAAACCACAGTCCTGTCTCTATCTAGTAGTTTGAGTTAGTTTCTTTCAGACAAATAATATAGACTAAGAAAATAAAGCAGGGCAGATGAGAAAGTACAAAAAAAGACGGAACAAAGATGCCATTTTAAATCACTGGCTGCAAACCATCATGTAACCATTCTCTATGGCAAGGAGCAAGCCAAGGAAATTCCTCATCAGCTAGTACTTTCTACAGGTCCAAGAAAGCCAAAGGCTGTGGATTTTGCAGCTCTTTAAAGTACAGGGGGAAATCCCCACCAGCACTGCTTCAAATCCCTGGTGCAGGAAGTGCTGCTCGACACACGATGACCGATCAGCAAAGGGGCAGAAGCAGTTTGGGTCTTCAGTCCTGACTTTGAGATCCAGCTGCCAAACGCATTGCAAAGACCTCTGGAGATTCCTCATACTTTTTCTTTTTCTTTTTTTTTTTTTTTTGGCTTATTCTCCTAGCGTATTCATCTTAACAAAAATCAGCTGTCTTCCTTCTCTCACAGTATTTGCAGAAGGGACTTCAGCATCTGGCCTGGCTACTATTAAAAGATGAAAACATCCTGCTCTGTTAGGAGAACACCACTACTGTCAATAAAAGGGCAGATTCTTCCTGAGGTCTGTCTGCATTACTTAGGTTTTTTTTTTTCCCTTATGCCACAGCCTTTCCTTCCTATTCCTTGGTGTTTGCTAACTGTCCTCGCACACCCTGAAAGCAAGGATAAAAACTGTGCTTTCCTGGGAGAAACTATATTACTGCATTTGGATTAACAGCATCATTTTCAGCTACCAAGAACTTCTTTTTCCAACAGCGGAAATGAAAAAGTAAACAAGCTGGGGAGCGTGAGGTGCTGCCTTGGTGTTCAGGCTCCAACTTTATTTGTAAAGTGCTCTGAAGTCACAGCCTGCAGGAATACAAATGAAGGGATGGAAAGGAGAAGTCACTAAGCGCTGGACCCCTATAAATGAGCAAAAAGGCTTTAAGCCCTTAATACACCATCTGTGGCCAAACCCAGAGGCAGGGAAAAACTCCAAGCCAGAGGTTGGGGAAGAAGTCACCAACTGCACTTTGGAGGTTGGGGTTAGGTGTTAGGAGAAGCATGGGGATGGGATGCTCTTCTGAAGCCCCAGCTCCACCTCCATGCTTGGAAGACATCAAAACTTGCTGGGCACAGCCATGCTGAGCAGATCTGATAGCAGTGGTCCTGCATTAAGCCTCCCTTGGAGCACGAGACCCACAGAGATCCCTTCCAACCAGGATTTCAGTGACCCTTTATTGGTAACACCCACACTGATGGGTTGAAAAATGCTGGTGTTCAAAACCACAGGGCTATTAATAGAAGGACTTCAGCTGATCTCTACGGGTGTAATCACCATCTGAATTTGGCCTTGTGGTCAACATTAATCACTGGCAAGTTGCTGAAGCATATCAGCTTTAACATGGGTTGTCTGCTTTTCTCTAAGTATTGGGACATCCTGCAAGCTCCAGCTGCTCATCCCGAGTGAGCTGATGGGACTGAGCGGCCAAGGGCTGCCTCTGCAGATTGCAGTGATCTCTGTGTTTCTTCCTGCCCCACCGCAAATCCCTAGTAAATCTGTTGAGACAGCACAACTTGGCCATAGCTCTGCATTGTTTTTTGACCAGATCAGCAGTCTGGAAACTGGGTCAATTTTTCTAAACATGTGGTTTAGAAATGTGCTGTTTCAAAGGACATTATCCAATGGTGTGAGACCAAACATTGGATTTGTAGTAAAAAGTGCTAAACAACAACAAGAGTTCAAAGCTCTCTATAAACACTGAGTCCACAGGAGACCCTGACAAAGTAGGGAAATAGTAAATATTGTGTTCTGTTTAGGGAAACTGAGGCATAAAAAGAGGAGTCCAAAGCTGCCTGGAGAATCACAGACAATGCTGAAATTACTCATTGTCAGAACAAAAGCTAATTCGTCTCATCTTTACAAGTTCTTACAATAAAACCATAGGGATTTGATCTTATTGTCTCACCCAAACTGCAGGAGGGAAATTCAAGTTTGCTTGCATTCCCAGTGAGGGAAATCCTAGCCCACTTGTTATTTAGGTAACACATTCAACATTTGAAACACAGGTTGCATCTACCCTAAGTAATGCATGCAATTAATCTGTGTGCAATTAGCAGGGCAGGCCTGAGAACTCCAATTCTGAATTACGTCATAGGTTCCAAGTTACTCTGTTTGCACTGCATCAGATCACCAGATGCTTTTGGAAGCTTACGCTTTGTTCTGTTTGTATCTCACAGCCTTATCAGTTACTGGGGCCAACAGCTTCCTATTCCCAGAGGGGCAGATGCCGATGTCCCCTCCTCCAAGACCATGTGTCACCAAGGGACCCCATGGGAACATCTCCATACATCCCATACAGATACCGCACCAGCAGCTCTACAAGAGAAAGATTATACTTACAGAAGACCAAAGACAGCCCTTGTGAAGAAGTCTTAGACCATTCGAAAGTCTTTTTTTTGAGATGTTGAGTACAAATGCTCAACTGCTCCCAGTATTTCATCCAGCACAGCCTTCCCCATCACCTATCCAAAGATAATGGGTTTCTAGTGGCTTTGCTTCTAATTTTACCTTTTACAGCAATTATTTCTGGCAAATAATGCTCTCAGCTGTTCTTTGCAAGCGTCCAATCAAGTGGTGCGTGTCTGAGCTGCAAAGCTGGTCACCCAGAGCACATCATGCCACCTCCCCAAATATATGCTCCAGTGTGTACCCCAAGTGCTGCAGATCACTGCTGAGACTTATGCAGGGCATTGGCTAACCATGAGCAGTTGCTCAGGAGAGGGATTTCACTCCAAAATACCAATTAATTTCCTTCTGACCACACAGAAGGATGTTAACTGGACAGTGTGTATTATTCCTTGGACATACAACTGAGCTTATTTCATCTTTTTCCCTAGTAAACAGTTTGAAGTTTTTATTTGGTGCTAGTACAGGACTTGCTGCTGAACCATGAAGTCAGACCCTGCTCCTCCTCTTACCCACCATTCCCCCTGAGCTTGTTTAAGGCACAAAACCAGCCTGATCTAGGCCTGTGGTTGCAAACACGTGGCTGCCCTAAGCCCCTCTGGGGCTGCTCACAGCCACAGGATATGAAAAAGTTAAACCCAAGGCCAACAGGAAGAGATGGTGTGAGATGCTGCCCACTGTATGTACACCATGTGGGACAAAGGCCTGACTCCAGTGATTCAGTGTTGACGTTCAACCCTCACTACCCAAAAGCAAGAAGCTATTTACTGACACCAAATGAGAAGACAGTGGTCACAACCCCTGATAGAACTGTCTTTAAACTTATCTCCTAAAAGTACTTTGGGGTTGATCACTCCCCACTGCTCCACATGTCCCTGCACTGGGCAGTCGTACATGCTGACCAGTGGCAGACATTTTGCCTCATGAGTGGTTGGTTTCTGCCTAAGGCAAAAGAACAAGAGTCACCTTCTCAAGCTGCAAAAGGGTAAATGAATCAAAAAATTAAAAGCGACACACCTAGCATGATGTACAATGGGAGTTGCTGTATTGGATCAGGGACGGTTTGGCTTCTCCAGCCCTTGTGCTGACCACGTCTGCTATAGATCACAGAATCACAGAATCATGAGTTGGAAGGGACCTCTGGGGATCATCTAGTTCAATCCCCTGCCAAGGCAGGGCCACCTACAGAAGGTTACACAGGAACGTGTCCAGGTGGGTTTTGAGTATCTCCAGAGAGGGAGACCCCAGGATCCCCCAGGACAGCCTATTCCAGGGTCCTGCCACCATCAATGTAAGTAAGTTCTTCCTCATGTTGAGGTGAAACTTCTTGTGCTTTAGTTTATGGACATATTCCAGAGAAATGCTCCAGAAACCAACAAAAGATAGAAGGATCACTGCAACTCCTCAATAACCTGTTTATGTTAGTGGCATAACCTAAGAATTTCATCCTGTGAAACCTCTTTATTCAGGCTGATTTTAACCGAGTATATGTTATCTGCAAAGTCACGCAGATTTTAGCTTAGACAAGCTGCAGCAGATAGCTCTTAGCCTGACTCACCAGGCTATGCGATAATTTGGAGGGGACCATGGGAGATCTCCAGCCCAACCTTCTCCTCCAGCAGCTTCAGCTCCAGGGGCAGACCAGGTTGCTCCATGCTTTGCCTCAGGAGTTGGGTCCTGTAAACCCCCAAGAGCAGAGGTGGCACAACCTCCCCAGGCCCCTGTTCCACCACTTGACGATGTGCAAAGGCGAAAAACTGTTTATTTCTGGATTAAGTGACCATGAAAGCAAGAGTATAATGAACATCCGTCTGTGCTCTGACTAGCTGAGATGGGTTAACCTGAGTACCAGAAAGTCCTGGCATTGATGTTTGTAGCAGAAGTCCGTCCCCCTCTCCCTCAGTATATATAACAATTATACCACAGAGCACTGACTGATTTGCTTGGTTCCTCACTCTTGGATAAAGCTTCCCTAAAATCAGGACTCAGATTATGGGCTGGAATGAAAGCACCCTTGAGAACCCCCAAACATTCTCTCAATCTTCAGCTACCACACAAGAAGCGTGTAGGTCCATGGTAAAGCCAACAGAGTTCACAAAATCAGTATTAGAGACATTTAAAGTTCAAAGCTAAAGGTTTCTTTAAATGACCAGAACCCCATGCCTCTCTGTGCTACTATTTTTCTTTTGCAGTCAAGAAATAGCTAAAAAGGATAAGAACTTACTATGAAACCAGGCACAAGGTTGGAAACGATTCCTGTCCTCTCCTCCTGTAGACAGCCTTAGGTGAACTTAACTTCACCTTCATTAGCTGCATCTCCTCCTACCAATGACACTAGGCTGGAAGAAAAATAGCCTCCTCCTCCAGTCCCCTACTTATCCATGTATCTTTTGCTGCTTGGAAACTGTTCTTGCCTTAGGCCATGCAAATCACAAGATTATTTGTAACTGCATTCCTCAAGTCTGACCAGGAAGAGGTAGGGATAGTGCAACCCCCATCCTGGAAAAATGCCACAAAACCCAATCCCTCCTGCCTGGTTTGGAAATCTATGCCCGTTTAACCTATAGTTCAAACCCTGCCCACAGTACCCTGGCACCAGAATGTCCCAGCTAATGCCAGTTGTTGGGTTTCAGAGTTAACAATCTAGCAAGAGAAATGAAGCAGTTTGCACTCCTCTAAGAAACACAGGTTTTGACAGTTTGCAGACTCAGGAGAAGAAGCAACATTTGAGATCTGATGTAGAAGATATCCTTTACCATCCACAGGCATGGATATTTGCTTTTTATATTTAATTGGAAACTTAAGCACTGCAGGAATTAATGGTGCCACCACGAAACGCCCACTACTGTGTCCTACCATGTACTTACTTTACCCTGCCTGGTGCTAGGAGGAGATAGAGGAAGAAAAAGAAGCATAGAACATTAACAAAAAAAAGCCATTTTATTGAAAATGAAATTCAAACTTCAAATTAATATTACAATCATGAGAAAATGCCAAACAATTCAATTTACAGTTGCAACATACAATACAAATAGTCCCTTTGAAGTTGAAGTAAACTGATCCACAATCATCATCTGTGGCATAAAGCAGAGTGTGTTTGTACAATATGTGCATGAAAAGCAAATCTTGGGTGACAGCATTTGAAAAAATAAAAAAATTAAAGCTTGTATTTACACAAAATGCTACAAATATTTTGTTCCAGCAGAAATTCAAGACTGGTAAAGCATATTTAACAACAACAAAAAGAACTGGAATGTCACTCATATTACCTAAAACAAAAGTTACTGTAAAAGTATGGGTTTGGCTGATATACTTAAAAGTACTGCATTAAAAAAAAAAAGCAAAGAGTTACCTGTAAACATGGAAGTAAACAAACATCTAAAAAAGATCTCAGAAAATGCTAAAATGAAATGCGTTCTATTTAAAAACAACAAGAAATTCAGGTATTCAGAGAATGGGGCTTCTTTGAGCTCATGGCTGATCCAGGTTTAATTACTGCTTTCGCCCATGGCTTGTTGGCTGCGTGCAGCCTGGCATGGGGCTAAGCATTGCTTTGCTAAGTGTGAAAGTGCAAAATTTTCCCCACTGGAGATGGTACATGTGGAAACCGGCAAATCTTTGCTCGGGGGACTGCTGCCCAAAAAGTTCCATACTAAGACAGACTGAGCAGCTGATCCTTTAAAAGGAACAATAACTGCCACACAAATGATGTTGCGGGTTAAATAATATGCTTTACTCATCCGTCCTGACCCTCTGACCCCCATCTGATTACTCTTAGGAGGAGGGAGAGGAGGATTTAATCCCCTGTTCAGGAAAAGGGACATCGTGCCTGTTGTGCTGGAAGCAAATCTTTGGTAGGATAAGAGAGCTGGAAAGTAAAAAAAGGCCATTTTTAACCTTTCAGTCAATGACCAGTGCCAAAGATTGCCACTGACCAAAGGGAAGGGCTGTCGTACCTTTGAGAAAACTCCTTTCTGTTTATGCTAAGCACTTCATAAAATGTCAAATAATCTGATGGGATTTACTGCATAGTGCCAGTGGCAAGTTATTTTGGTCTGAAAATCCTGATTCAAGAGCATTTGCAAGTGAACTCAAAAGCATTTTCTGAAAGCTCTGACAAGCATCTCTGCCTCAGCCTGTACAACTCCCTCCGTGACCAGCCTGACATACTCGTTCAGGAGCACAGCGGTCTACTGCAAGTCAAGGAGCTGGTGCTCCTCCATCCATTGGTCTTTAGAAAACCCTTTCTTTCCTATCTCAAACAAGCAGAGCCAGATGCCTGCCTTCATGGTCAGGGGAGCTGAGGGCAGGGATAAGGCTCACACACCTCAACTGGGCAGAGAAAACATTATCAACATCTGTCCCTAATGGTCTAGTTGAAAAGCTGTGGGGACACAATGAGTCCTGTTGGTACTGAGCAAAACAGAAGTCTGGTCTGTGCTGGATTTACCCAGAAACAAAAACTAAGTGCTTGAATTTTACAACAAAGTCTTAAAAAAAAAGAAAGAAAAAAATCTGGGTTGCTGCCTGCAGCCACTCTTAACAATATTTCAACACAAAAGCACCCTAAAAATTACTTAATATGCATACAGTAAACCTTAAAAAGCCCTTCTCAGCAATAACAAATAATGTACAAATATAGTACCTTTTTTTTAAATAGGAAACAGCTTGCACTGGCAGTACATCTTTTTCTCTTGCTTACTAAACAAAAAACAAAACTGAAATGTGTAACCAGACACTGGCTTTTTAAGTGCTGCTGAGACTAACAAACGTATTTTACAGTTACAAATAAATGGACAGTGGTATGCTTCAAGCTACCACAAACCAACAATAAATAGAATCAATTACAGCTTCCATCTTTGAAGGAAAACTAAGTATTAGAAGAAAAACAAAGTGTCTTACTTATACTTTAAGCATACTTGGTATACAACCTTTAGAAGGCAAAGACTTTATTAATTATTTTAAGAGCACATCATCATGCAAATCAGAGGGATGTACCACGCTAATGTCAACTCGTATAACAGCTTTGCTATTAACGAGCAGTGATGGTGTTGTCCAGCTCTGTATGGCTATGCCCACCTTTGATCTACTGAGATACCCTGGAGGTAGCCCAAATACAGCCAAGGAGCGCCATGGTCGCCAACAGCCCCCTGAGGAGGCTTCGGACAGCAATGGTTAAGGCAGGGGAAGGAGGGAGCACTGGCAAACCCCATCAGCATGTGCTGAACATCCCACTAAACCAGACTTAACATCACCTGCTAGGGGACAGCCTGGGGCAGGCAGTTCAGCTCCCAACGCATCCAGCTGATGCTGTGTCACCTCCCTGTTCACTGTAGCAGCCAAGGGTTGGAAAAAGTTTGGGCCCCTCCACTGTATAGTTTGGCAGCAGACAGGCTGGTTAAGGGTTTTGCATGCAACCTGCTCTCCCTGTACTGTGATTGGGAGCCCTGGGATGGCTTTTAAGGTGACTTTTTCTCTTCAGCATTTGCAGAAGTGAGTATTGCTGCCCTTGTGCTTGTCTCTCTAATACGGAAATAGCCACATCATCTTCACAGTCAACAAAGCATCCTTATGGCTCTAGCATTTAATGCTAATGGGCGGTGATTCGCTACCAGACAGTTCCTGTCTCAAGTTTTGAACCTTTTTATTTCATCAAGTGGGATGAAATTGCAAGGGGAGGTGAAAAATTTTCACCAATTCCCCCTTAATCCCATTTCTGAGATACTTAGCAATTCAGTATTTGTAAAATATGGGCTTTGAAACTGTTTTGATTTTTCTTTGGGAAAAAAACCCAACACCCTGTTGAAATTCAAATCATGCTGTCAAAACGGAACATTTGAAATAAGAATATTTTCAAATTTTGTAGTTCTGAGAAAAAATCCTGGGAGAAGAAGAAATTAGCGGAAGGCTGGAAAATATTTCATCCTTCCTACCATTTTTCCAGTGTCTCCACAACTACTGATTAAAAGGCAAGACTGTGTTGAAGGCAACCAGAGAGCTAATAAAAATATTTTAAACACAATATTTCCTTCATAAGTAAGTTATAGAAAAAGATCCTACATCTAAAATCATTTGATGTGGATGCATTTGGGTTGGGTTTGTTGTTTTTAAGTCACATTGTAAACTGGTTCACACTGGGACTGCTTTTCAGAGTTGAGTAAAGGTTTGAGGTTTACACCATTGCAGAAATGTAGTAAGTCAAAAGAAACAAAACAAAAAACACTTTTAGAGACCGAAGTCAATATATCATTACATTAAGAAACGTTTAAAGGGTCCAAATGTCATTAAATAATTATAAATATTCTTTTAAAGTTATATGATGATTCATGTTAGCAAACAACCTCAAATTTTACACATTTATAATTTAAAAAGAAAAAAAAATAAAAAAGAACATAGCCGAACACAAATACTAAGTATACCATTTTGGCTCTAGTAATATATATTGCCATTTTCATATTTTGCATAAGTAACAACATTTTGTTTTTTGTTTTTTAAAGGTTTTGGTTTTCTTTTTGGTTTTTGGCTGGTTGAAGGCAAAATGAATGGATACAAAAACAAAAAGGAAACCCCAGGGTTGTCTAGCCTAACTTGAAGACTTGTTCTCTTTAAGTACCCAAAAAACAAACCAAAAAAGTAATGAACACAGAGAAGTTCCAACCATTATCTGCAGCAAGGCTTGGACCGATTTTGGGACAGCTGTTTTCATCTGAATATATCATGGCAAAATGGAAGCAATTCAATCTTTGCTTTCCTTTTTATGTGCACCAATAGAAGCCAGCTGAATTGCACTATGGGTATGAAGAGGGTCCCATACGTTGTATGATTGCAACTGTAACTGGAGTTCATGGTTAGGTTTTTATTTGTCAAAAATAAAAGGGAATGCAGCCTTTGCCTTGCATCACCATGTTTCTCCTGATAGCCGGGGAGTCCGTTCTCTCCTCGTTGGCAAAAGTACTCGCTAGTTATTACAACACTCTAGACAAAAAAAAAAGGAGGGGGTGATTTTTTTGTGTGTGTAAAAAGTACATTTTAAATATAAAACAAGGTAAAATGGTTCCAAGAAAAAAAGAAATATGTGCTTTGATCCACACAATCTGAAACATGGGTTGTGGTGTGTTGGCAACTCTTGTGTTATTTATGGTCATTATCATCCCACCTACACAGTTGCACATATTGGTAAAATCTATTTAAAAACAAAAAACAAAAATAAAAACACAAAAATCAGGCACTTCGTAGTTAGTCGACCGTTTGTTTGGTTTGGGTTTTTTTTGGCTCGCGGAGGTCAGGCCGGCTACAGAAGGAATCTCAGTACGGCCTCCAAACGGACTCATCCATTCTGCCACTAGAATTCAAGACGGTTGGGGAGCTGCTGTGGCTGCCATCCGCCTCCACACCGTCACTCTGGTTGGGCAAGTTAGGGTTTAACAGCGTGCTGCCGTTGGACGTGGTGGTGCATGGAGGAAGCATCCTGGAGGGGGAGCGGTCCCCTCCCGGCACCATGGGGAACTGGTATGATCCTGACGAAGTGCCATAGTAGAGATATGGAGTGCTGCTGGTCTGGAAAGGTCCACTTTGGTTTTGGGAAGAGCCGGGGTAGGGTGGTGGTAGGTAGGTGTGGTAGTGAGTGGTTGCGGACATACCCAGTGACATGCCTGAGGTGACTGGCGGTGTATAGGTAAAGGTGGCTGGATAGTGCATTCGTGGGTTGGAGAAGCGGCTCTCAGTGAGGGATGAAATGCTTGTGAACTGCCTGGGATCTGAAAATGGGCCCAGCTCTGAAGCACCTAAAAAATTATAACAAAAGACGGGGGAAAACAATTCTGTAAATACCAGTTTTTGTACCAAGTGATGATAGAATTCTACTTTTCTAAGAAAACCCACTACTTTTGGCACCCAAGAGAACAGCAGATCATATCAAATAATACATTGCAAGGAACAGAGTTATACATCTGTCTTCCACAAGTACTGGGCCAAATTCATCCCTGGTCTAACTCCACCAATGCCAATGGAAGGAGCAGCATTGCCAATCCAAAGTGTTCAAAGGTCACAAGTCAGGCCAGGGGCTGGGGAAATCTCAAAAATCAAGAGACTGAAAAAGAGCCAAGAGAAAGGTGGATTTGGAGTTGATCTGCCTTCTGGGGTTTGAGCTTCGACGGTTACGTGTCCCTGCTGTTTTGCTATAACCTCGCATGAAACTCAGGTCTGGTTGCACATGAAAGCCAAGATTGCCACCTCAGCACACACCGTTAGGAGGTGAGCTTCCAAGAAAAGCTGAAATTACCGTTCAACTTGTGATCAAACTACTAGAGCTGGCAACACCAAGTCAGCTGCACCACTGACACCAGGGGAGTTACACCAGGGGTGATGAAGAACCACTTCTTGCCTGAAATCAATTTATTTATGTGAGAATTGGCTCAGCTACTTCCTATGGCTGAAAAATATTTGTTGTATCTGGGGGATGGGCAAGGCCACTGAGCTGATAGCAAAGATGCAAGTTTTACTTTTCAGTGCAGTTAATGGAAAATTACAAGCCCAACACTTTTTGCCTTTGAAAAGAGTTGTTTTCATACGTTGTCTGTGCAGTCTGGTCGAAAAAAAGACCACACAGTTAATGGCTACTGTGAATGTCTGGATGGTAATGCTGTGAATTGGAGTCTAACACAAAACAGGGATGGGTAAACTCATTTTGCCTAATTTTTAATCCCACATCAAACACCCAAAGTTTTGGAGCAGAACTGGAAAGCAAATGTTAGTAGCTTGGTGATATGTTTAGGAGACTGTGGGATGGACAGGAGCAA